>CM060093.1:16490707-16643207 GCA_030522485.1 Stenchaetothrips biformis
GCATAATACAACGGCAGTTTTTCTTCGCATTATACAAGGGTTTTTCTTTGTACCTTACAATGAAAACCCCAAAAAGAAATTTTGCTTCGTATTATGCTTGCGCCGAATTCACTGTAACGTAGCTTAAATTTCATTGCAAGTCATTTGGAGTGTACAAGTGAATTTATTTGAATGTTCCAACTAACTTCACTTATTTTCTTCTTCAAGAAAACGCCTTTTTTTTTGGGTGCACTGGTCCTCCAGTAATAACGTAAGGGCGACCGGGCGCTAAAATTAGTGGCTGACCAATTAAACTTTACTGCTCCTCGGAAGGCATCCATTTTAGGTGACAAATTTTAGGTGACTAATGTCACTTTGACGCGCTTTTGAAGGGCTGAATCATTCATACCGGAAAATGTTGAATAAGGGCGGCCTCTCACACAGTACAAAAAATCCAAGTCTTATTTTTCCTTTTCTTATCTTGTCTTCCAGACGTTGAACGGGCGGTTCGTTTGTCTTTACATCGCCGATTTTGTCTTTGTCTCCAGTTCTGGTTGGCCATCTACCCCGAAGGCACCCGCTTCAACCCCGAAGACCCCAAAGCCATCGCCGCCTCCGAGGAGTCGGCCATTCAGTACAACACGAAGGTGCTCAAACACGTGAGTGTCTCTTGCTGACTAACGCTGTTAGCGACAAAAAACAAAATTAGACCACAAACAAAATTATTCTCTTTCTACACTGTGAAAAAAGTTTAGCCCAAAACGACCTACCTGTTTGTTTTAGTTATGTTTGGTGTACAGTGCTTTCTTCTTTAGAATGCACTGGAAATCTATCGTTAAGTTCCCTTGCCACTCCAGTAGTAGCACTCCTTTTCCGTTTTTTAATGCCAAAATTTGTCCCTCAGTAGAATACCAAAATTTGGCGTTCAAGTGGGCTAAATTTTGGCATTTAAAACTGAGCGCCATTGGAGTGGGAAAGAAACTTGGATTTGCAGTGCAATCTTACCAAGGAAATAAACTGAACTTCCGTCAATTTTTTTTTTTTTTTTGACGGAAGCTTTTCTCTCGACACTCACCTGCGAGGAACGACAACAAGGACGTGTTCAGTTAATTTCAACTCGGAACAGGAGGTCATCCAAGGTTCATTCGGAACAGTTTATGCTTATTTCTGTCCCTGTTCCAGCAACTGCCGCCCCGGGCCAAAGGCACGTGGCTCATGCTCAAGATGATGCGCAGCAAGATGTCGGCCGTGTACAGCGCGACGCTGGTGTACGAGCAGGACGAGTCCAAGGGCCAGCGCAGGAGGGCCCCGACCGCCACCGGTGAGCTGGAAACAGACGATCTGAAAATCCAATCATCGCCTTCCTCGCTCGCGCGGCTGAATTCTCGAATCCGACTCGCCGCACCAAATGGTGTAGCGATTATTCGCGCGCCGTGCAGCGCACAGTGGGCCAGAAGACCGGCGCAGGCGGCCGAAACTCCTAGACGCGTTTTGAGCTCCAGAGTCGCTGAGTGGGCCTCGAACCGAACGTGTGACCCCACCAATGGATTGCGCTCCGAACGAGGAGGCCGCCGACGCCGGTTTTCTGGCCCATTGTGCAGCGCGGCCGAGCTAGCTCATCTGAACGGTGAAAGACGAGCACAGCCTAGCTCCTTCCTCCCCGCCTTCCCAACCAAACAAAGAATAAATTGAAATTTAAGTAATTAACCTTATACATGTGGAAGACGAGATCCATGAGCGCCATTCGGCTCGTCTAACCTTACGAATAGTGGGCCAATGCCAATGTCCGCACTACCCGTTTCAGGCCTCTGGAAAGGAGAGGGGTGGGGGAAGTAGAAGGAGCGGACCCGCCTCTGACGGACGTCCGAATAGAGGTCGGGCGCCCCGTTTTGACTCGTATTGCCGCCGCCGAACACACGTCGTTTTTTATTGCCCAGGATAAGGGGCCCTCTTTTATGCCCATTCATCCGATGACGTGAAGACCGGCATCGGCATCTTCGTGGATGAAAAAAAAACAAAAAAACAAAGAACACAAAAATCAAAGTCAAAACGAGTCTTTGCGGACCTGTCTGTTTCCGGTTGCGGGCGCAAATCTTTTGAGGGCGCACAGTAGGCCAGCAGACCGGTCGATGCGGTCATAAGTCCCGGTTTTGACCTCCAGAGTCGCTAGATAGGACTCTAACCGCACCTGTGACCCCTACCAATGGACTGCTCTCCGAACGAGGAATCCATTAGTGGGGTCACTCGTTCGGTTCGAGTCCTGCTTAGCGACTCTGGAGCTCAAGATGCGTCTAGAATTTTGACCGCCTGTGCCGGTCTTCTAACCCACTGTGGGGTACACAGTGGCTCTCAGAGCTCGCTTTGCTCCCCGCAATGCAACTAATTCTTCCTTTGGGTGATTTGCAGAGGTGCTGGCCGGCGCGTGCACGGACGCCCACCTCTACGTGAAGCGCATCCCCATCGAGGAGGTGCCCGAGGACGAGGCGGCCTTCACGACATGGCTGTTTGCCGAGTGCCAGGACAAAGACAGGTGAGTGCGGTGCGGCAGCAAGTCCGAAACACAGTGGGCCAGACGACTGACGCAGGAGCCCAAAACTCTTGACGCTTTATGAGCACCAGAGTCGGTAAATGGGACTCGAACCGAACGTTTGACCCCAGCAATGGATTCTTCGTTCGGAGTGCAATCCATTGGTGTGTAGGGAGGGGGGAGAACGCTAAGGGGTCGAGCGCTACCGCCGCTTAGTGGGCCAGAAGACCGGCGCAGGTGGCCAAAACTCTAGACGCGTTTCGTGCTTTTTGGGACTCGAACCGAACGTGTGACCCCTCCAATGGATTGCTCTGTGAACAAGGAATCTATTGGTGGGTCTTACGGGTCTTACGTGCGGTTCGAGTCTCATTTAGCGACTAGAGCTCAAGACGCGAGTTTCGGCCGCCCGCGCTGATCTTTTGGCCCACTGTGTGCCGCGGGTAGTGGAGCGCAGAGCATCGCATCGACCCTTTGGCATTTCGGCGCTCATGCAAGAGAGAACAGAACAGCGGCCACGAATATACGTGACGTCCTTTGCGCTCGCGGCCATACTCTACGCGCCCTGCGTGACCCCTCCCCCCACAGTGGGCCAGCGCAGGCGGCCAAAACTCTAGTCGCATTTTAAGCTCAGAGCTGCGAAACAGGACTCGAACCGAACGTGTGACCCCACCAATAGATTGCTTTCCGAACGACGAGTCCATTCTCTTGATTGTTCCGAGTCCTTGTTAGCGACTGCGTAGCTCAAAACGCGTCTAGAGTTTCGATCACGTGTGCGCGCCGGTCTTCTCTGGCCCTCTGTGCTCCCCTCCCGCCGCGGCTCAGCAGCCTCGTTACCCAGAGGGGTGGAGGGGGGATGTGCGAAGTGATGCTGGGATGTCGCGCCGAGGGAGACGCGCCAGACTTTATTATTAGATCGATTGCCGCGCGAGATGGCGCGTCGAGGTGCGCGATGAGGCCGCCGCACCGCAGGGCGCGCGGCTACGGTGGTCCGGGGGAGGAACTTTACCCGGCACAATTCAGGCGTCTCAAGGGGCAAGGGGGTATGCACTCTCAAAACGAGTGACCCGACTTATAAGCTATTACGCTCTATTACGCCTCGAAATTGCCGAAAATTTGCCTGAAAAAAAGCCCAAAACAACCCCAAAACTGCCCAAAACAACCAAAAAACCAGGCAAAGTCATGATAATTTCGACTATTCCACTACTATTACGCGAACTATTACGCGCACTATTAGGAATTGAGCGACCCGACTAATACACGAGCGCATACCCCCTCGTCAAGGGGCAAACAACTTCGAAAAAAAAAATTACACCGTTATTTTAAATTTAAATTATTTCACGTTATTTCAACGTTGCTTCAAGTTATTTTAACGACGCGAACAAATAATGTCAAAACGTCAAAGGTTTGGATAGGAAATTAAAAAGTGATTGATGTTCAGAAGTACCAGAGAGTCCTTTTTGGCCCTTTTACAAATTTTGCAGTTTAATGACTTTTTTAAATTCCCTATCGAAACCTCCAGCGAGGATCTAGAAAGGAGAGGGGAGGAAGGGGGAGAGGAGCTTACAATTAGATTTTTTTTTAACCGAACTTTTCGAACATCCCCTTGCACAGGCATTGCTTACATTTTACGCCGTTTTAACGTGCCCCATCCGTGTTGCAGGCTGCTGGCGGAATATTACAACAGCCGGTCATTTTCCTCGTGGGGTCCCACCAAGACGTTCGGCGGCGACCCCCTGTTCATGGACCTGGCGATCCTGGCGCTCTTCACCCTCGGCATGGTCATGTCACCAGTGGTGCGGACGATCTACATAGTGCAGGCCGTCCTCGGCACGTTATGGGGTTACGCCAACCTCACGTTCAGGCCCACCTTCTGAACGAGACAGGCCAGAAACAACAGCAACAGCAACAAGCATATCCGCACGGGAAGCGTACATCAGCGCTCCCCGACCTGAACATCATCATTAGGGTAGTTGAATTTCTGCGCCGTACAAACGGACACTACATACTTAACTGTCTACTAAGGACACACTTATAAATGCGTGTCTGCTAGTACCCACTTACAAATGCGTACTTGACCAAGTATTGGCATAGTGCATACTTGGCAAGAGTAAACACAGTGCATGTGCGTAGCATGGAGTTCACGGGGCCAAACATGCAGTTGTAAGTGTGTAAATACTTACCAAGTTGACATTTGTACTTGTGTGCCAAGTACACAGTTAGGGTTTTAGTGGAGAAAACATGAAAGATAGGCCTTGATTGACTCTTAAACCATTGACGATACCGTAGAAAATTTATCATTATGATGGCACTTTATCACTGTCGTTGGCAGTCGGTTTGCACACGTTTCTTTTTATTTTCTTATCGACACGGAACAATATTGTATAAGGTTCTGAAAAAATACCGTAAACGTGAGTAGATTAGTTGAGAGGTGATTTTACCATACATAGTGAGCAGAAACATTGTTTTAGAAACATGTCCCTATTTTGAGAATTTCATTTTTTACTATTCACTAGTTAAATACTGAAAATCAAATTTGCGGATGTGATCCTGCAATGGAATTGGTACGTACTTACTACGTTAGGTAACGTTAGAAACAACCCTAGATCAATTGATATTTATGTAAAAACCTTCAAATTACGTAAATGCACGGAAATGTTCGATGAGTTTGCTAAATCTTTTCGTTTCCTATTGTAGATACGACATCTTTCATTTCTTAAGGCTATGTTCACGTTTACTCTACGCGGGTGACTGTGATCCAAACAGTGTGAAGGTAGCGATTCCAAAGCGATGAACTACCGAAATAAAGTAGCCACATGACTGTGGAACGGTAAGAGCAGACAATCTAGCCATGTCAACCGGCTGTTCTGCGGAAATCTGGTAGGATTCCTGTTCCTCCCTGATTAGAACCATGATTTGTGGTGAAATGTTTTCCTTACGGTGACGTGCCTGTCGTGAGATATTGTGTGATGAGCTCCCCGGAGCTCGGAAGTGTCTGTGATCCAATGCATTTATCTCTGGAAGGAGAGTGCGGAGGCGGAGGCGTGGCCAGCTAGATACTCCCCGACCCTGCCCCACACCGCATGCTGTGCGTACACGCGAAAAGTATTTCGGCGAAATTCTATCTAAGATACAGAGATTCGGGGGTGAGTAATAATACGACGCAGAGTTCCTCCGTGTTCTGACTTTAAGGTTTTTCACTGTAGGATTGAGACTAACCTTCATAATACGAAAAAAAAGCTCCTTTGTATTATGCTTGCGCCATTCCCTTCGTAATCTGGGAAATTTCGTCGGAAGTCTTTTTAGTGTGTAATTATTTCAGGTCTTCCCTTTCAAGCCGACGTCAAACCATCTGCAGGCTGTCAGATTAAAGGAGAGTTGGCACTGCCACCAGCTGGATAAATATACTCAACCATTCATTTAGTGACAGACTTTTACTACGTTTAGTGATAATAAAAAAAAATTGTGTTGTGTACGTTGATTCGAAGATTTGCGGTGATAGGTCCAAATTGTAGGCTATGTAAGATAATTCCACAACAGTAGACTGTTAACTGTTTATCATTCCCGTCACGGAGTGGCGCTAGGACTTACTTCATAGTAGTGTATCCAGATGGTTAATTTAAAAGAAGAACAGTCTAGAAGAAAATTTAGTCAATTCGAAATTAGTTTTACAACCTAATTAGTCTAGTTGATAGCCATGAACCAATTCCAACGAGCAGCAATAAACGCGTTGCGATTTATACGAAAACGGTGAAACTAACGACTTGTGATCGATGCAAAGAAAGGAATGTTATCATAAGAAGATGACGTCCGATTCTTAGGTATCGAGATGACAACATTGAAGGGGGCACGGGTGCCATTGAATCCAAATTTATTTTATTATAAACATTTTAAAACAAACACTCTCAGACTCGTACTACGTTTTTCTTTAATAACGTATTGACGTTTGTGCACATTAAGGAGCTTATTAAAAAATTTATTTGTTTCTGAAACGTTATCAATTTCGTCTTGACAAATCTGTTAAGCATCTTAACGAAATCCTAATAATGTACACAAACGTCAATGAATATTAATAAAATGTCTATTGAAGGATGAGGATGAGAGTAAATAAACTTTTGGGCGCACTTTCTAGAAGCTCATGCGCTGAATTTTTATCTTCTGAGGCACTCGTGTTCTACTTGGGTACTGCTGCCTTCACTGTTAAGAAGTTTTAATTTTACCACAGTTGCTGTGAAGTTTGATAGCAACGCATCTTGTTATTTTCAAGACACGTTGTGTTGGTCACATCAAGTTGTAATTTAAGATCCTTGTAATCTGACAATATTTGTATCAAGATTGCACATCATTGTTTTTTAGCAGGATATCTGTTAAAATAAAACAAGTGAGTTGTCAATTGATAGGTATCCTGTTAGACACGAAACTACAACTGTTGTTTGTACCCTGTGGGTATGATTATGTTGCAATATTGCAATGGATTTCAACAGTGTTAGGCGCTGCCCTGAAGGCATTCTGGTGTCCTTCTTACACGCGCTGTGATAATTTTCGCTGTGCTGCTGCTGCCAATGCGCATGGGTGGCATCCACTGAGTGACATCCACTGGATGCAGCGCCATGGCATTGGAGACGCGGCCGACCCTTCGTAAGAGATGCTGTGTCAAACCCATGACAAACTGTATTATTATTATTATTATTATTATTATTATTATTATTATTATTATTATTATTATTATTATTATTATTATTATTGATGATCGTCTCTCACTGTCTCCCTAGCGTATTTAATTAAATTGACCACGTGGTCGTTTCCAGCGAACAAATTTGTTACTTTAAGGTGTACCAACTTCCCATTTTGTGAGAAAAAAAAACACTGCTGAACCAACCACCTCATTCGACTCATCATTCGGTTTTTATTGTAAATATATATATTTATATTTGTATTCGGATGGATTATTTGTTTTTGTTACATGACTTGAAATTATTTATGTCGATGAGGATTATTTTGTTGTCTAGTATTGTTTATTGTCATTCGATCAATGTAAATAATATGATAGGTTCATTAAAGACGATGAAGTGAGATGTGTCATCCTTTCCTTTACTTTTATGAACTGCGTGAGCCAGGCCTCCAGCCAGTCTAACTGGTTTGTCACGCTTTTGAGTTCCTCTCAGCCTCAGCATAGCAGCGTTCATCGTACCTATCCTTGTCTCTGCAGGCGCCTGGGAAGGGCAGGGTAGGCCACCCGCTCCGTAGAGATGTAGCGGGATTGCCTATCCTTGTCTCTGCAGGCGCCTGGGAAGGGCAGGGTAGACCACCCTCTCCGTAGAGGTGTAACGGGATTGCCTATCCTTGTTTGTGCAGGCGGCGCTTACAAACGCACTGGCAGAAAAAAAATACAGAAAAAGTATGGAAAATGTCTGGTCAAGAATTTATTCGGGGCGCTCCGTGATTCACTAACGGTCCTGACTGGTTTTACGTACCGTTTACATGGGATTCTTATAGACAAAGCGAAGGACCTGGACAGAAGTTCTCTACCTTTTTCGCACACCCAATTTTTGGTAGGCGGGATTGCTCATTCTGGGCTCATGGCTCATCCTTGGCGCCTGAAACGGGCAGGATAGACCAACCGCTCCGTGGAGGTGTTGTGCTAGATTGTGCAGGCGCTCGCTTAGTCTAAACAAATGAGCGCCAGTCGTTTGCTTGAAACTCCTAGACAGACGCCGGCTCACTCACTCTGCGCCTCGCGAAGTTAAATAATGGAGGAGCTAGAAGCCAAAATTTACTGAGTGTCTGGGGTTGGGGGGGGGGAGGGGAGCAGTCAACTAGTCTGGCTGGAGGACCGAACGAAGACGAGGAGAGTGAGTCTCAGTCGTCGGCCTTCGGGGACAGCGTGCTGAGACAAGCGCGGATCCAGAAGAGGGGGGGGGGCAAAAGGACAATTGCCCCCTCCCCCCCGCCTTCAGCCCTAGATAACCGCCTGAAAGGTAGGCAAAGAGCAACACTTTGCCCCTGTAAGTAGGCAAAAAGTGCTACGTTGCCCCCCTCCTTTGAGCCGACTCTGGATTCGCCACTGAGGCGAGAGGCCACATGTAAACTGGTGCAGGAGTCATAAACTTAAAACCATCATTTGCTGTAAAATTTGAGCCCATCTGCTTTGGTAGAGCTTTTGCAGGGAGCATTCTGGTGAGCTATCCGCTCGGAATGGCACACTGAAAACTTATGTACACACTTATGTGCTCTACTTGTGTACTCAGTTCTCACTTAGGTGATCTATGTGTGCACTCAGTACACACTTCAGTGATCCATGTGTGTACACAGTACACACTCCAAGTTTTCAGAGCACATACGCCGAATGAAAACAAACTTAATCGAACTTCTACAAAGGCGCGAGCGCCAAAGGCATGCGGCATGCGGTACCATCGCCGCGGTTGCCGTGGTTACGGACGGCGTCTAAACAGCGAGAGCCTGCCCGCCCGCAGCACCACGACACCAGTCGAGGGTTCGCTCACCATGGACGACGAATTCGATAATTTCATGGACAGAGTGACGGAAGTCGGTGAGTGAACTGCTTAGCCTAACCTAACCTAACCTAACCCACCCAAAGGAAGGCGCACGCGGCCTTTCCGTTTGCAAAGAAATATCGAAGCCTGCTTCAAAACAGCGCATGAGGAGGGGAGATAGGACCACGGGCGAGTTGTTCCCCTAGGGAACCCTTACATAGCCATGTCGTCTTTTGGAAACATTATATACTTAGCCTTGTTGTCCGGAGAACAATGCAGCAAGATCAAGGCAGTCTCCGGTGCAGCTTTTTTTTTTGCAAAGCAAGAAATGCACAAAAAAAATCAACTCAAGCTAGTAGGTTTTGTTTTTTTTTTTCAACTAAATTTTAGTGAAAAATACATATGGTGCTCCCTTAGTCAAAATAATATTACCAAGAAAATCAACTAACGTACCACTCGTCGAGGCATGCAAAAGACAAAATTATTGTTAAAATCGAGCCCGAAAAGACGAAACATTCGGCTATGACGCTGTTACTATTACGCGTGATAATACTGGTGTTAGGAAACCGTAAACCAACTATCATGCAAAGTGATTTCATCCTCGACCTCCAGCGCAAAAGAAGATCAGCTGCAGCCCGAATCCTGCTCTCTCTCTCCCTCCCTCTCTCTCTCTCTCTCTCTCTCTCTCTCTCTCTCTCTCTCTCTCTCTCTCTCTCTCTCTCTCTCTCTCTCTCTCTCTCTCTCTCTCTCTCTCTCTCTCTCTCTCTCTCTCTCTCTCTCTCTCTCTCTCTCTCTTTCTCTCTCTCTCTCTCTCTCTCTCTCTCTCTCTCTCTCTCTCTCTCTCTCTCTCTCTCTCTCTCTCTCTCTCTCTCTCTCTCTCTCTCTGTCTCACACACACACACCGAGCTGAGCAAGGGCCCGTCGTCGTTCTTTTCCAGAGAGACTGGTGACACAGATGCGGAGCTCCGACAGCAGTGCGGCCGACCACGCCCGCCAGCGTGCTGACGTCTTGCTGGGGGCCTCGACGACGTGCTCGACCGGGCGACGCTCCTCCGGTCTAGGCTCTGCCCAGGGGGCCCAGGGGGGCCAGGGGGGCAGCTCGGTAGAGGCGGGGCACCTGGAGGGGCGGGGCGAGGGGGGCCTGCGTCACGGGAAGGACCGGACCGTCATCAACCAGAAGGCCTTCGACAGGATCGCCGGCAGCGACCCGGCCGAAATGTCCAAGGGTAAGGAGGCGGCCCGCAGTGGGCCAGATGACCGCACTCCTTCAGTAGACATTTCATTGATAATCATTGACGTTTGTGCACATTAATAGTATTTCGTTAAGAAGCTTAACAGATTTGTCAAGACAAAATTGATACTAATGTTAGTTGAACAAATAAACATGTTATAAGCTCATTAATCTGCACAAACGTCAATACGTTATTTTAAAAAAAAAAAAACTCAGTACGAGTCTGCGAGTGCGGCGCAGGCGGTCATGATCCCGGACGCGTTTTGAGCTCCACAGTCGCTAAACAGGACTCGAACCGAACCTGCGCTGCGACCCCACCAATAGATTCCTCGTTCGGACAGCAATTCATGGGTGGGGTCACACGTTCGGTTAGAGTCTTATTTTGTGACGCTTGAGCCAAAACCACAAAACGCGTCCGGGATTTTGACCGCCTCCACCGGTCCCCCGTGTGCGCGGAAAAAAAGAAATTCGTTGATCCAACGAAAACTTTGTAGCCTCCGTGATAACCGAATAAAATTTGTTCGCTTGATGAATAATTTGTTGATACGACGAACAATCCGTTGGTGAAGCAAAAAGTAAGTTGAAGAGGCAAAATCTAGAAATCGTTCCATTAGCGGTATTTTTTGTTGCGCTTACAGTTAATAAGCTTGACCAACAAATTTTTCGTTATTCGGTTATCACGGAGACAGCAAATGTTTCGGTGGATCAACGAATTTCATTTTTCCGTGTGCTGAGCGCCTTGGCGCTAGCTTGCAACGCTACCCCGCGCCCGCTGGCCGCCAGCGAGGGGTATCTGCGAGGCGTCTTCACCTTGAACTTCTCTCGCTCAACAAAACAAGGACGGTATGGAAGGGGCACGATCGGAGACGGCGATAGCGGCCGCGGGGCGCCGGGCGGGTAGGCAAACCATCCGGCAGGCGTGGCGAGCGGCGCGGCAGGCAGCGGGGCTGCACAGTGGGTCGGAAGAACGTTGAGGCGGCCAAAGTCTAGACGCGTTTTGAGTTCCGGAGTCACTCAATGGGACTCGAATCGAACGTGTGACCCCACCAATGGATTGCTCTACAAACGAGAAATCCATAGGTGGGATCACACGTTCGATTCGAGTCCCATTGAGCGACTCTGGAACTCAAAACGCGTCTGTGATTTTGACCGCCTCCCCTCTGTGCACTGCAGGGCGGCGGGCGGGGGTTGTTCATATGGAGTGAGGGATTAGTCCCTGTAATAGTCTACTGGTAAAATTAACTGTATGCACATGAGTGAAGCATACAGTCACGCTTGAAAGCGTGTCGCTTGAAATGGAGGCATAGAGAAGAAACCGGAGGCAACTCCCCCTCCAATTTACATAGGGGGACTAGGAGGCCAACACTACACCGCTTTAGTTTTACATGTGTTTTGTCACGTTTCTCCCTAATTACTGCCCATTTACGGACCAAATTTGTGTTGTTATTTTTTGTGTCAGGCGGGGTAATGTAGCGATTTTTGCCTACTTACAGATGCAAAGTAGTGCTTGTTGCCTGCCTTTCAGGCGCCCTATCTTGTGCCCAAAGGGGGGAGGGGTGTAATTGCCCCCATCACCCTCCCCCTAAATCCGCGCCTGTTTTGTGTGCCATTTTTGCAGAATGCTTCATGGCTCAAGTGGAGAGAGACGCCGAGAACAGGGCCAGAGACCGGCGGGAGCGCAAGCAGCGATCGGACGAACTGAGGCGCAAGGCGACAGACGCCTTCAGAGAGAAGCACTTTGAGCGGGCCCTCACTCTTTACAGCCAGGTGAGGTCGAATTGATATTAATTAAATCAATAATATAATAATATAATATAATAATAATTTAATAAAATATCAATTAAAATTAAGTGACGGAAGCACCCTGCCGTCCATGTGCGCCGCATAGGTTGCCTATCTCAGCGCTCGGTCATTAAAGCTGTTTCAGGGCTTTACACGAGCATGCCATGAGCAAAGTGGCGGGCAGGCGGGTGAACAGTGGGCCAGAAGACCGGCGCAGGCGGCCAAAACTCTAGACGCGTTTTGAACTCCAGAGTCGTTATATACTGGACTCGAACCGAACGAGTGACCTCACCAATGGATTCCTTGTTTGGAGAGCAATCCATTGGTGGGGTCACACGTTCGGTTCGAGTCCCATCAAGCGACTCCGGAGCTCAAAACGCGTCTAGACTTTGGGCCGTCTACACCGGTCTTCTGACCCACTGTGGGGCGTAGAGTCCTGGAACAGAGGACTACATATTCTGGGCGGGGCGGGTGCGGTCCCCGCCGAGGCTCTGCCCTCCGGAAGGCCTAGGCCCCCCTAGAGTCCTGGAGTCCAGTAGGACGGCAAGGCGGGCGTTGAGTCCATTATAGGACTCAAGGCCCGCCTTGCCGTTCCCTTCTACACGGCGATGACCTCTCATTGTCCGAGCCGTGCAGGCAATCGACGAAAGACGGGACAGCGCCATGCTGTACGAGAACCGAGCCCTGACGTGCCTCAATCTGGAGCTGTATCAGAGGACGGTGGACGACTGTGACTGGGCATTGCGGCTGGATGAAAACAGTCTCAAGGTAGACTATCTAGGGGGCGTGTTAAATCATCATGTTGACGAGGTTGCCCACTGCGAACGTTCCGTTTCTTTTGACAGGCTCTTCTGTACAAAGCCAAAGCCTTACACAGAATGGAGGACAAAGAGAATTCTGAAAAGTGTATTAAGGCAGCATTAGAAAAACACCCACATCAAAAGGACGTGATTAATGGTGACTTCTATCAGTGCACATATCGCTAATCTCAAAATTGTATTGTTTTGCTTTAAAAAAAAAAACAACAAAAAAAACGTTGAATGTTTCAGATTACATGGAAACATGGAGACAAAGTGGCATCATACAAAAGGAAACACAGGTATAGGAAAACCGTTCCATATGGAGATATGAAGAATGAACTCTTGAGTATGTATGCTTCAGAGAGAAACACAAATGTTTATTGTTTATTGGCATCTGTCTCAAATATGATTTTGACAGGAGCATTAACATCAGACTTGAGGAACAAAGACATGCTCAACTCACATGCACTATAATTACATTGGCTCCACTTTAAGAAACTCAGGTATATCATCTTCAACATTAAACAAAATGCAACTAAGATAATTAAACACATGCATACCAAGGTCAAATTCTTAGATAAAGTTACTTAAGATTGGTTCAACATATTGAACAAATCTAGAGGACAATCTGGCACTCTAGACATATTTAGGTTGAATTGTGCAAATAAAACGCAACCAGAATTACTGTCATGGCATGTACAAGGAAAACAGTCTCTACGACACAGTATAAGCTTCCATAGTAGATTGTTAATTTCCAAGGTTCTTGAAAGAAAACAAGATACATTCTCAACAATGAGCAATGCAAATCCAATTAAATAAAAAATATTTACATTGTATCTTTACTTGCTCTTCAAAGTAAGCAAATTGTAGTAAGTGTAACAAACTGTGAAGCATTGCTATTGTGATGCTACACATGCAGAGCAGAGAAACCGAGTTCCCTTAGATGGCTCAAAACAGAAAAAGACATGTTCCATGTATGAAAGTGACCAGAAGCAAATAACAATTGGCAAGGGTGTTTCATTGCAACTCGCTTTCTGTCTGATTACTCCCTTTTCTTGTACCGAAACAATTCAATAAAACAATAAGATGATAATGAATGAGCAAACTGATGAGTTATAGTAACATAAATGTCCTACGTCCTGGTACATATCAACCGACTAAGGTTCAGGACCCTTTACAAAGGTACACAAATTCAGTACAATAATCGAAATTCACACATTTGGCAGAAGGATGCAGGAAAGGATTTCCATGTTAAAATGGTAGTTTTAGAAATGGATGTGCCAGGCGTATAATAACGAGTTGTCCTACCTATAATCTTACCGTTGGTGCAGTTTTTACAGTCCTCCTTTAACTTATTTAATTGCATTTTAGAGAAGCAACTATGTTTTACTGCATATCAGGTTTGAGACTTTTAAAGTTTAGGAAAGTTTAATGTAACATTTTCACAGCCCAGATGATCTTTCAAGAAATGAGCTCAGTATATCAAGGAATTTAAAAAAGAACAGACCTACCAGATTTTCATGCAGAAAAGAAGACACCCAAACATTAAAACCAATTTTCTAGTAAGAAGGTAATTTAACACACTTTGACACAACAATAGCAAAGGGTTTTATTATTAATTAATGAAGTGGCACAGTTGCGAATGTATAACAGATAAATCACGAAAGACAAATTCCTACTGAAGAACCGCCTCACAACGATAGTCAAACAAAATTAAAGCACACACCTTTCAAATAAATATTTCAAAATAATATTGAAAAACAAAGGAAAGCGCCCCATCATGCATGTTTGACTGTATTGCATTCCTACAAATCACATAATGTTGATACTACATTTCACATGAAATTTACAAATAGGATTTAGGTATCAATCAAAGTAGTTCAACTCTTCCCCTATCTGAGGTCAACCAGGATGTCTTCACTGCCTTAAATGATTAAATTACTATAACATAACTAATAACACTTGCAGCAGATTGATAAACTGCTATCCAATCAATTGTTTATCACAAAAAAATAAAAAAGAAAAGATACAAACGAATTTGTACCATAAACCAGATGCACAGCAGAGAATCATCTGAAAACAATGCGTGTTAGTGCAGCTGATTTACTTTCTCTTTGAACTCCAAAAATCTCAACAGTCACCCCCCTTTTCTCTCCTTTCCTACAACTCCAAAACCCATGATACAATCGGAACTATTAACAAATAGCTATTTACAACACCAGTGCCCAAGCAAGACAAAAATTATCTTTCCTAGAAAGATACATCACATCAACATCAATTTAAGATCCGTAATACTATAGTGTTATTCCACTGAACGCAACCCTTCCAGAATGGTTTTATTCAGCCAAATTAGAAAAACACCGAGATTTGATTGAGTCAATCAGAATCTAGAATAAAAGAGAGAGGGAGAGCGACTTACAATAAGGTTAATGTCTGCCTGCATATTAAAGCTATGTTTTTTTTCAAAATCCTACGGATTTTTGTTTTCTGTTTTTATCTAAATGGTTACACACCAACCAAAACAAAAATGAAAATTACCAATCATATTTGAATGAGACGTAATCTCATTGTTCGAATGCACTTTTACTCTCAAGAAGATCACACTATGTGCACTTCATTTAACATCAACCCTAGAATGTCATCTCCAGAATGAGAGCAACAAATCTTGCCAAGCAATAATTTTATACAGTATAGTGAGTACATTGAGACAGTGTCATATTTTCTAGGATGAGATTGAGATTACATACAAGTCAAAACACATTTACATACTAACACCGGTATAATAATGCTGACAGTTCTGTAAATGATTTTATGGCAAACATGTTAATATCACTTGAAATATAAGAAATTTAAAAAATACTACATCATACTACTCAACGGTCAAACGACACCCAGGCGTCAATAGTTTTATACCACCAGATACCTAGTTAGGGAAGAAGAATCCAATAAGATTTGAGAGATGAGCTATTTGCACAACCCACAATAACGTACCAGACAGCAAGTAAAACATTTAAAAAGTTCTGAAATCTCATAATTAGAAAATACAAGTTTAGACGGTTACAGATTGTTCATAGACAGTATTTACTGCAAAGCGCATTCAGATAGTATTTAGACTTTAGATTGATTGGAAAAAGGTGTCATGAAATCTAAAGCATTTTTATCATTGTGATAAAATCTTTCTAGAAGAGAAAAATAAACATGCAGTGCATGCAAACAACCTTGTTATAAATATAAAATTTATTCTGATAGTTCACAAGTTTGTTGCTTGGTAGATTTGCCCTATATATTTATGCAAGAAGGGTCAACACATCTAAGTAAAGTTTATTTGTACAAAGCTATCTGAAATTTCTTAGAACATAACAGCTTGAAGGATAACACAATATATGGCAAGTACTAATGATGATACTTTTAAAGGTTTTTCTCAGTAACTGGCAATTACAATAGGTAACTGAGTAACCGACTTGATGTAAGTCATTCCACCACAATGGTTATCCCTCAAACCTTCTTCACTACTTTCTACACAAACTTTACAGAACCCCTGGGGGCAGTGCACTCTGCAAGAATAACATCAGATTTTTAAAGACCACAAAAAATTTGCAATGCGAATGCATTATAATTTGGGGATGGCGTGCTCACATGACAAGCCCACACAGATGCACTGCCACAGGGTATTCATCACTTATCTTTGTAGATCGATGCCTACACCGGTATGTGTAGGCTGTTGAGTTCTGAAAACTTGGGGCTGATTGGGCTGGGCTTGTATTTGAGAAGGCTGTTGTTTAGGGGATGTTGAGAAATTAACACCTGTCACAAGGAAAACGCACACAATGAAACAGAAGTAAAAGAAGACAATATCTTCAATTGTTTGAGATCTTTACCTGATGGGGAGGATCCAAGTTTCTCTCCTGTGTTCATTCTAGAAAATGCTAATAGTGTATCAGGGAAGTTTGGTGGTGTTGCAGGGGTGTTGCAAGGAGTGCAAATCTGAAAATATAAACAAGTTGTAAAGAACAACATGTCATCTCCTTAATCACAGTTTCAAAGCAATGGAAGCATTTTATCTCACTGCAGCCATTTCCTCAGCTCACCTGTCCAAAATGTGCTGCTGGATTACTTGAGCATGGCGGAACAGAGGCCTCTTCAAAAAATATGCTCAAAGCCGTCTGAAATAATAAAGAATAAAATAAGTTATGAAACATTGAGTAGCATTTTGTTAGTACAGAGCAAGACAGCATGCCTATCTAGTGCTGTTCAGGTCCCTACACACCTTTTGTCATAAAGCACATTGCAAATTAGTTACGTGATTTGGAAAAACTCCTTGTCACATAAACCAAAACGTACAACATGCAGTTGGCATCGGAAAGAAAAGAACTGTTGACAATTTTGAAAGAGATGAGGCGAAAGAAAGGATTTGAAAGAAAGGCTGTGTATTGGAAGAAAAGCACTCATCTAGCCACAACAGTGGTAACAATTATTAAGGAACCATGATCAGGAAATAGAGAAACAATTTCATAAAGGACAAGCAAGGCCTGATAAGTATTGAAGAAACTACGATATATCAATACTCAAATAGCCTAAAATTTCAAATGAAGGCCTCTTATTTCACGCTGTCACAGCCAAGACTGTGCATTACTTTTTAAAGGGGAAGTTGATTCAAGAACGGAAAGGAATATATGTTGTATTGAGGTCTATTAACAGGCCATAACAAAATGTGTTTTGATTAGGTGTTATTTGTTTGGAGGGGGGGGGGGAGCAGAGTGAGTTCATCATGGAGGAAACAACCGTTTCCCCATGTCGTGTACAGGAAGTTGCGTTTACGGCGCAATTACTCGCACAACAAAAAACGAACACGTGATGATCAAAATATATATTTGTGTAATTTGTGCTTGAAGTTGTTGACCTTCAGTTCAGTCTGCTTGTATCGGCAGAGGCCAGCCAACCAGGAGTAGGGAGGTCAGCCATTTTCTTCTACATTTGTTTACAAATAGAGACACAGCATACCTCAAATTGCCAGTGTGCGGCCTGCAGAAGCTGTTTTGCCTGCTCCTTGGCACATCCAGCGGCGAGGACGAACTGGTTAATCATGACTTGCTCCCTTAACGAGTCCATATTTGCGGATTCCTACCGAAAATGTACAATGAGCACACACACAGCAGTAGCAGTAGTGTTGATTTGTTTTCGAAGCTACTCATCCAAAAGTGACGTCATAGTGCAGCTGGATGGCTGTGGGAGATCTTTCGGCTTCGGCCATAGTTCTCATGACCTTGTCTTTCAAAAATTGAGCAGATCTACCCTACAGTTGTAGCAGTAAGGTAGTTTAAAGTTTTTTCTAATTTCAATGTTTATTTTTGTAAATGCGACAATGCGAAATAATCACTTAAAAACTTTGCAAGCTTGGATCCGCTTCTCTGCCTGAAGTTTCAGTCGACTGTCGTCTGTTTGTTGTGTACCGACTGTCTTTTGTTTCACTGCTGCCACCGCTGGTCCTGTCCATGGCAAAGAACGCGTGAGTTTGAATTCGGGATCGGCGCTGGGCCCGGGCTTTGGCAATGTCTGAAGAGGTGGACTCTCGCCTTTTTAAGTTACAGGAAATTTATTTTGAGTTGTAATAATGAGTCCCGCAATGAGGCAGCCACCAAGGTGTCCGTCTACCCGAACGAATCCCGATCCACCGTCGTCTCCGCATTCGAATTCTCGCGCGTTTTGCCCGAGTGGCTTCGTGACGTCAGCTTTGGAGGATTTCGATACTATCTTTAATAAATGAGCATGTTTTATTGAACCATTTTGTTCAGAACGTGATTGATGTTTTTATTTTATGCGATTTAGTCCAAAGAAATGAAAGTGCGGATAATTTTGAGTTGGCATCTTATTGTTTTTTGCGTAAATGGGTTTACTTTATGCAAGTAGGTTATGTTTCTGTTTACAGTCTTCAAGAATCATATCAGTTGTTTCCTATAACCTTATCAGAAATCTCAGCAGTGATGTAAGAGTGAGATTTGCGCCCAGTCCTACTGGTAAGAAATTTAAATTTATTTTTATTAAAAATACCTATTTAACTGATCGGTAACTGTCAATACATGTTACAGGTCGTTTACATCTTGGGGGTCTCCGAACAGCTCTGTACAATTTTCTATTTGCTCGAGCAAATGAAGGAAAATTTATCACAAGGATAGAGGATACAGATCAGACGAGAATCGTTCCAGGTGCAGCAGAAGCTATAGAAAGTGACCTATTGTGGGTGGGCATTGAACCCAATGAAAGTCCGTCACAGGGTGGCTCATATGGTCCTTACATTCAATCTTTGAGACTTGACCACTACAGGTGTGCTAGGCTTTTTAATAAACAATTATTTATAAAGTAAAGCAATGTGTTCCATGGATTTCTAATTTCATCTCATAAGTTTAGAGAAAATACCAACCGTTTAATTGAGAATGGCACTGCTTATCGATGTTTCTGTTCTGACAAACGTGTTGAGCTTTTGCGGCGAGAAGCTGTACGCAGAGGAGCTGTGCCTCGTTATGACAACCGTTGTCGCAGTTTGAGCTCAGATGAAATAGCAGAAAAACTAGCTGCAGGCGTCCCTCATTGCATCCGTTTCAAAGTAAGTGTCTTTTTTGCTCTCATTTTTTGTTTTGTTATGTAAATAAACAAAATTGATATGTGTATAAATCATTTTGAATTTCAGTTGGAAGCTGGTCCAGATACTTTTGAGGACACAGTATATGGAAAAATAGTTCTGGATACAGCTTCCATTGAAGGAGATCCTGTTATTCTGAAGAGTGATGGTTTCCCTACTTATCACTTGGCATGTGTAATTGATGATCATCTTATGGAAATCTCACATGTTTTAAGAGGCGTGGAGTGGCAGATCTCCACATCAAAGCATCTACAGTTATATCGGTTATTACTTGTCTTTGTACACTGATGCTGCTACTTCAGTTGTCCTTCCCTTTTTAATTGTGCTTTTCTTTCTCCTTCTTCAGAGCCTTTGGATGGAAACCTCCACAGTTCGGTCATTTGCCGCTTCTCATGAACAGTAATGGCACTAAACTATCTAAGCGTCAGGGGGATATCGATGTTCAGCATTTCAAACAAACTGGTGTATTTCCTGAAGTATTACTTAGTTTTGTCACAGAATTTGGGGGAGGATTCACCAGAGAACGTGGGGAGGCCAGAGTCTACACCATGCAAGATCTTATCAAACAGGTACTTTCTAAGTAAAAAATTTATTTCTCCTTAAATTTTTTTCTACCCTGATTCATGGTTTTATTTGTTCCACAGTTTAATTTTTCTTCTCTACACACAAGCTCATGTAAAGTTGACCTAGACAGATTAACACGGCTGAATCGTTTGGAATTGGATAGGAAGCTCCAAAACCCAGAGAGTTTGAAACTTTTGTGTAGCCAACTGAGGAATCTAGTTCTTGAGAAGAGCAATGGGGAGTAAGCAGCTGACTTACATGTCCCTCATGTTGTATGGATTTAGGCTGAAAATTGTATGTTATGTTTTGCTCCTCTGATTTATTTATAGATTGTCATCAAATTCTCCCACCTTGTCAGATACCAATCTAATCAGATTACTTCAGTGGGGCTTACCTCGAATGTCTCGCTTAGAGGACTTTTGTGGTGATGACCTCAAATATATCTGGTTTAAACCATCTTACACACTTCTGTTAGAAACTTCTAAGGATTCACCTGAAAAATTTGCTTGTAAGATCTTTTTAGAGTTTTTGCGTCTGTTGAACCTACAGCTGTGTGTTGAAAGAGCCCAATAATTTTTCTAGGTGTATTGGAGGAAGCCTCAATCTATATTCCTAAAGTAAATATTTCAGATAAAGGCAGCTTTGCGGCAGCCATCAAGAATCATTGCCAATCTATAGATCTCAACTACCGTTCTGCTATGAAAAGTTTGCGTGCTGCTCTTTGTGGTCTTAAGGTAAAGAATCTTAGTCAAATCAAAAAAATTAAGGCAACTTAAAGTTTCTCCTAGTTGTTTTCGTTTTTGTTGATATTTAAAGAGCAATATTGAACTTTTCAGGCTGGTCCTCCTGTGGCTGAACTGATAGACAACATTGGAAAAGAGGAGGCGACCTTACGTCTCCAACTAGCCGCACAAGCACTGAGGAAAAAACCTTGAAACCTAAAACCAACATTCATAAATAAATGAGAGGCAAAGAGCATTAAAATTCTTATGAAATCCATGTGCCTCGTGAGAAACGCCCGCTCCTCCACCTGCAAGACCCCGAGCTAGTCCCCACCCTTGAGACAGGGCCCCTGTCCCAGACACTTCGACCCTTGCGCGCCAACTTCACGATAATGTAGACTAATGCTGCCAATTTTTTACGCTCCGTAATCAGGCCGTCGCCGCAACTCCCTCGCTGGTGCTGCTGGCGTCCTGCCACGGCCCAGCCCGGCGCCTTCTAGGCCTCGCAGGCCGCAGGCAGTTGCAGGCAGCCGCAGGCTCCACGCCGAGCCATCCTAACAAAGATTTAGTCCCGCGCCCCGACGCCACCTCACACCCCCGCAGCCCCGGGGCGACACCACGGCCCTCGCTGCGAACCGGGAAAAATGAGTCGACACTGAGACCACGTGTACGACAACCTCGGGGTCCGAACAATGCGTCAAAGTGTCAAAACAAATGAGCCCCGTTGGTCGCCGAGGTCCGCCTGTCGAAAACCCCGGGGAACCAACCGCACGTGCCCCCAACTTCTACACCTCTAGTCCCTCCCTCCTCGCCCTTTGCATTGATTCTGGCAACTTCATTTGGGCCGCAAGTTCTGCCGGGAGGGGCTGACCCTGCTGGATGGAACGCTCACCTCGAAAATGAGGGTCGCGTTGCATATGGAACCGAGAGCCTGTGGGCGGCGCACTGGGCGCTGCTAGTGACGCTGCTCGCCGCCAGAGCGCCTGCCGGGCGAGCAGCCTGTGGGCGGCCCACTGGGCGCTGCTAGTGCCGCTGCTCGCCGCCAGAGCGCCTGCCGGGCGAGCAGCCAGCGCGCGCGGCTGCATGCTGGTTGCCTACTCCCACGGCGTCCTCGGTGCAAACCGGGGCTGGAGATTCAGGAGGGTCGACTAGACACTGCTCCCAACCCCCATTCACCACGGCCTGGTTTTCGCGGTGCCTATCTCGTCGGTTCTCAGTCTTACCGGCGAGCGACCCCTTCACGACTCACAGTCAAAGTTTGGCGACCCCATATATCTCGTACGCAAGTGTAGTCACCACCGCGAGCTAAGGGCCCGCCGAAACAAAATTTTTGAGGCCGATTCCTCTGGACAGCAGCCTGCAGAAAATGACGGTCACATTGGCTATCGAATGCTGATCCCCGATTCTCAGAGTCTAACGCCTCTTCGCATTCTGTCACCGTGCAAAAAAACTGAATGGAGGATGATTCACATGTAAGTGCCGCTCCATTCCAGGCAGAAAAAAAAAAAAGATTGGACGTAGATTGGAACCTTCAACTGTCACACTAGGAAAACACTGCCCTGGCCGCATGGCTACAGTGTCGTCGGGAAGACCTTCGCTGTGACACACTGGTCACTCAGAGCTTCGAGGCGCTGGGCGCTGGCTGCGACGGGCCAGGTGGGGGGAGAGCTGCGTTATGAATGAAGAGGTTGAGGCTCGGGCGGGAGTGGGGGGAGGGGGCGGGGTGAGGGCGGGGGTGGCGCCGAGACAACAGGCAGACGGGACACCTCTTCATGTTGCTATTGATCAACTTATGAGGGGGACTTTGCCTTCATTTCCTTCGGTGGGCCTGCCTATTGCCTCCTCTCATGCCTTCAGGGCGATGCTGACGGCCGTGGGTCAGGAGGCACGGTGGCCAAGCACGCCACCGCCAACCCTGACGTGACAGACCCCTCCAACACTGCACCATGAGTTTCCCTTCAACTTCACTGACACCATCTTCGTCAAAATGTGTCTGCGGCGGCACGCAAGCGGCTTCGCTTAGTTTGCACACCACTCAACACGCTCTCGACGAAGGAGGAACCCTTTAGGCACGGTTCGCGAACCCAGCGGGAACCCTTCGGGTAGCATCAAGGCGTCCTCCGGGAACCTTTCGGTCATCATTCGAGACGTCCTATGGGAACCCTTGGAATCCTAAGGGACCCCCTCGGGGTGTCCCTCCGCGCCGGGGGGACGGCATGGAGCCGCGACGCGGACGCCGCGATGTCTAGCAGCTGCGCGCTCGCGGGTTGGCGGTGGCAGCGCGGCGCGCCGCGGCGTGGTGGGGGCGCGGCGTGGGGCGCGGCGTGGGGCGCGGGGCTGCGGGGGCCCTAGGCCGGCTCTGAGTGGCGGACGCGGCGACGGGCACTGGAGCCGCGCCCCAATCGGGGCTCTCCGCGCCGCACCCCACCGGGGCCCACCCCTCAAACAATCAATACGAGAGGCCGGTCCGACCGAGCGCGCGCCCCCACCACTCGAGCCTCGCCGCCAGAGCCCGCCCCTAGCGCCGCCCCCCGCGCCGCCCCCGCGCCGCCCCCCGCGCGGACACGGGTGGGTATACCCAAGCAAGTCGAGGTCACGGGTCGAGTGAGAGCCCCCTATGGGGCACCGCGGCGGTGCGAGAGAGACGCGCCACGGGGGGCGCGGTGGGGCACGGCGTCGGAGAGAGGGCTCGCTACCTGCAGGCCGCGATGGGGGCCTTCCGCCCCCGAGCCGCCCCCGGCCGCCCCCCACCCCCGCCCCCGGCGGCCCCCCCGGTGTCGGTAGTCGTCCGCGCGTTGGGGCCCGGACCGGACTGCTGCTCCAAGTGTCGCAGCGCCCCGCGACGCCACGCGACCCCGCACGACGCTGACCACGCAGCGCGTCCAGAGCGTCGCGACGCCTCGGAGTGCGTCTGTGTGCGACACGGTGTGCGCGCGCGTGTGTGTGCGCGCTAGTGAGTGGTAGTGTGAGTGCCGCCCGCGCTGCACCGCGGCGGGTTTGAGGTGAGTGGAAAATGTTATCGCTCCGATTTCGTTTGGCATGCTCCCCGTGCTGCCCGCCGCGCCACCGTTGAGGCAGGCCAGAGACGGCCGGTGCTGCTGTGCGTGCGTGAGTGTGTGTTGGCTGGTCTGGTTCTGTGTGTCCTGTCTGCGACGTTTCACAGCCCCGGCTATTGCCGTGACGGGAAATGACGCCGAGGATTGCCCATCCACGGAAATGGCCCCAGAAGTGAGGCCGCTGTCCCCCCCACCAGGTGACCCAAAATGACGACCCCACCCCCACCAGCCCTTACCCCCTCACAGCCGCTTGCCGACGGCCCACGTGCGAGTCCTACGCGTGAGTCCCTTGTCTCTTCCAGCACGCTTCTTCGCCAATGGGTGTTATCAGCCGCCATTCACCCCGAGCCCGCCCTGCCCTTTCGCCGCGTCTATTCCAGTCACCGAGACACCTGCCTGCTCCCTTTCAAATGCCAAACTGCTGGGTCATTTTTCAGACCGCTGCGCTGCACGGGGCGGGGCGGGGCGCTGGTCGTGGACCGCACTCTGTGCCCGACCTCGACTCTCCCACGGTGCACCCGGCGAAGAGCCTCGTCGCGGCTAAGCGTCAGATGACGCTCATCCCCCCCTTCCCCCCCACCCCGGTGCCCCCAGAAGGACGCCTTACCTCCATTGATCCAGACTGGCCGGGCCAGCGCTGCAGCCCTGCTGCCTTTGCCTTGCTGGCGTGCTCCACACGCGGTCACGGCACACGGCGCGGGGCGCGGCGGTCGGCCTGACCTTTGGCACACCGCCCCGCCCCACCCCACCACACCCCACCCCACCCCACCCCACCCCCACCTTCGGGCGCCAGGCCACCCCTTGGCCGCCCGTGGCCCACAAAAATGCAAAACTGACGTTGCCGGCGCCTGCCCCTTCGGTGGCGTCATAGGAGCGGTGTGACCCACTGCGGCGAGGTGCGGGTGGCGGCGCGTTCGCGGTTTCGCGTCTGCGTCTGCATCCAGTGAGAGACAGAGAGAGAGAGAGACAGAGAGAGAGAGAGACAGAGAGAGAGAGAGACAGAGAGAGAGACAGAGAGAGAGAGAGAGAGAGAGAGAGAGAGAGAGAAGGCGTTGTTCCATCTCATTCCTGCGCTGGCTCCTCGTGCCCGGGGATGCCATTCCAGCTAATTAGAGGATGGAGGATGGACCGCCGAGCTCCGCGACCCTCACCCCCTCAGTGTGCGGGCAGCGGGACCCCCAACTTCGGGACACCGGTTCCCATCCGAAGGCCGCGAAGCTGAGTGGCGCGGGGTGTGAGCGTCGCCTCTCTCTCTCTTGTCTGGCACCGCGGCCCGTATGACGGCCATGACGCAGGGCGGCAGGGCTTTGCGGCCGGGGCGTGCGGCGCGGTGCGGCGCGGCCCACGGCTGAGGTGGAGCAGCGGAGCGCATTCGGATCGCGTACGCCCCTCCCCTCCCCCTCCCTCCGCCCTAAACTAGCCTCCCTCCAAGTCGGTTGGCACCCCGCCGCCCTCCTCCGCTGCCCCATTTCCAATGTGGTTTCTTTCTCTGCGATTACTCCTGCGCCTTCGACCCTTCCCCCCCTCCCCAGGCGGCGCCACCTCCGCCCCTTGGAATTCTGCCTAAATCCGATAATCCGGCAGCGTAGCGGGGGACGTGCCGGCCAGTCAACTGGGCCCCCGCCCCCATGTATGGCACGACGTAAGGTTTCTCAGGGATTTCTACGCTACCCACGCCCGGGGCGGGCCCCCTCCTGCCCCCTGCCACCAGTCCTCCGAGACTGTAGCCATCAATTTGCCCGGTTCTCGATTTCGGCTGCGATGACGGTGGGGTTGGGGGTTGGGGGGGGAGGTTCCTTGGAGGTTCCTTGGAGGTTCTTCGGAGGCTCCTTGGAGGTTCCCTCCTAGGGTGCGGGTCTGGGAAGGCGCGTCCCTGATGGGGAGGGGCCCCACGGCCCCACCATGAACACACACGGGTAGAGCGAGTTAGAGGGTGGGATGGAGAAGACGACAAAAACAGCAGCCCGACGGGAAGGGTATTTTACGGCCCCTTATGGTCCTGCGAGAGTGCAGAGCAAAGGGTTTAGTGCGCGTGCCGCGTGGGAACGGCTCGTAAACGCCGCGAACGGACCATTAGCTCGCTCATTTTCATTTTCGCAGTGTCCCTCACCGTGGGGCTCGCATCCTCCCTGCCCTGACCCGCTGGCGCGCCTCCCTGCGCCCTTCCACCCTCCCCTCCCGGCCCTTCAGACACCCCCTCTCTTGACACTGACACAGTGTTCTGGCCTGTTACAGGTTAGGGTTTGTTTTCATCAGCGTCTCTGGGCATGTCCCGTCATGGGCATCACCTAGGGCTTTCAGTTCCATTTTTCTCCACATGACCGACTATTTTATTTCCGGGGCAGGATGATCCGGGGGCAACCGATGAGACGCTCAGTGGCGTTCACTAAATTTTTTTTCAGGGGGTGCAGGGGTACGGAAGCGCTTCTCACCACCCACCTGTCTATAGTTTTCTATGTATTAAACAGGGTTTATTCCCATGTTTTAAGTGAAAATAATGCTAATCCCTCTCCTTTTCTCTTCCTCTTTCTTCTCTCTCCCTTTCTCTCTCTTTTCTTTCACTTCTTTTCCCGTATCTCACGCCCCTCCACCCCATCCATACCACCCGGACCTAAGGTCATATGGAAGATAGGTCAGCGCAACCGAGATGCATGCTGGGAGACCGGACCACTAATCCGACCCTAATCCAGCGCCGGCTGCAGCGGAGGACCGCCTGCCTGCCTGCCAGCCTGCCTGCCGGCTTGTCCGGTCTCCCAGCATGCATCTCGGTAGCGCTGACCTATCTTCCATATGACCTTACCCGGCCCACCACCCTTTAGCAGGGGGTCCAGGTGAACCCCCCCCCCCCCTTCCCGGCGACCGCCACCGCCACCGCCACTGAGCTTCACCTCAGGATTATATATGTCCCGCTTACAGACGCTATGGTGGAGAGCGTCAGTGCGTCGACTACGTAATCCGCACAGTGTAGGGAGAGTCTCTCTACACCGTGGTAATCCGAGAGCCAGTGTTCGAACCCCGCCTTACAATAAGCTCAATTCGACATATCTCTACGGGATCTGCCTGGAAGAGGCTCCGCTAATGCTACGATGTCTAACGTCTGACGCGTGCCCGCGGGACACCAGCGGGCGGTGATAGCAGTACAGTTTGGATTTTGAAACTGGTAGATCGACATCCAGTTTAGAAGAAGTCTCATTTTAATTTCGCCTCAAGGTTTCAGCGCGCAGAGTTTTGCCGCCCTCCTTCTCTTTTTTGACCCGTTTAATTCCATCGCCCCGACCTGCCGTCTCGACGTGGCGAGGCGTGGCGGAAGCGATGCGTGTCATTCACTCATGTGAGGCCGCCCCGTTCGCCGCCAACTTTGTAATTACCCCCTGCAGACAGAATCCGAGAGTAGATCTCTCTCTCTCTCTCGCACCTATACGGTAGGCCCCACGAGTGCGAGAGAGACAGAGCGATGACCTCTCGGAGTGGGTCTGCTTCTGCCGGTTTCCCGATTCGCCCCACGGCGCCCATTCCCCGCCAGATCGGAGCGCGCTTGACGCGTGTTCTCTCGGCGTCACCGCCTGAAAATTAAATACAGTACGGCGACCGTCGAAGCTCGTGGTAGAAACAGGTGGTGAAACGCGAGAGCAGAGGCAAAACACGCGATGAATGTGGCTCTTGAAGAGGAAAGTAGTTAAGAATAATAGAGGCAGTATTTCAAAAGTGCTGGGGAAGATATGGAAGGGTTGCTCGCCAAGAGAACTAATTTCTTACGCATGTGTTTTTCTTTTTTCCAGGTTGGCCACCACGGAGTAAAGGCCCTCAGGCCCGCGCTGCCTATGACTCCCCCCCGCCCCCATGTGCGGCCTAGGGTATAGGACACGGAACAGCCCCTCTCAGAAGACCTCCCTTCGCTGGGGCGACTGCTGCCGCTGGGTCGCACCGACCGCCGCCGCGCCCACCGCGCCCCCCGCGCGACGAACCGACTGACTCACACAGCGGCGAAGCGGCAGCGCACATTAGGTTTAGAGAAACAATATTTAGCTTCTTCTAGTTTAAAGAATATATAATTATTGAGTGAAGGGAAGGGCGTGTTTGTTGTTACAGTCATAAGAAATATTGTAAATCGATAGAATCTTGTTGTGTTCAAAGGATATAATTTTATTTTTAAAAATTATATATATTAGAGAAGACGAGTTATTTTTTATGGACTAGTGAAGAAAAAGAAACTGTGAGTGGCAAACTTGGTGAAAATTCACCGCATCGCGTCGAAGAATCATCGTCCACCGTCTTTCTTCTTACTCAAGGACCTCGCGGAGCAGAAGCAGCCATGGTGAGTCCCTGCGACCCTTCGCCCACCTGTCCTGCGAAAGGGAAAGTCCCCCTCCCCCGCCACAGCGAAGGGCGAGGGGTGGCCCTCGTGCGTGGCGGCCCTCTGGCCTTCGTGGAACTTGACCTCGTTCGGCGCCACGCAGGGCGGGGACGGGCCGCAGACAGTGCTAGTCAAAGGGGGATATCTCTTATGGGTGCGCGTGGCCCGTCTGCGCAGCGCACCGACAGCAGAGGTGCCAACATCTGAACCAAAAAATGGGAGCCGACCCTGCGTGGTTCACACTAAATCCTTATGCACTTTTTTGTACATAGTTATGAACGATTTTGCACATGCGTATGCTTCTGTATAATATTATGCATAACAAACGCATGTGCAAAATCGTGCATAACTATGTACAAAAAAGTACATAAGGATTTAGTGTGTTGTGGAAAGCGCTTTGCTGGACCGAACCGCCCTCATGTGATTGTTTGCACAATGGATAGCGTGGCAGTCAAAGGCCTCGGAGATGCGGGTTCGACACCCGTACGGGGCGACCACTATTACAGCTGTTTCGGTTCTCTAAGTTGGTACCACTGACTTAGGGGCGCTGACGTCACGATGTGGAGGCCGTGTTTCAGAGCATGGAGTTATCCCCCTTTGGTTCTAGTCTACAACAGCCACACTGTTCTCATTTTTTTTTACAAATTTTTTTTTTTTTTCAAAGGTTTGGTTGTCTGTGCCGAGCACTGCCGAGCGCGGAGGAGCAATTAAAATCTCAAAAAGGTGGTTCGAAAATAGGCCAGCCGAGAGAACGGCCGGTCCAGAGAGGCGCTGCAGAGCGATTCAACACGCAAAAAAATAATTTTCAGACCTGAGCTGAGCTCTTTGGCAAGAGAAATTTAGCACCGGCACTAGAAATTTATTTGTGATTCTAAAAGATTAGCTGCTATAGGGAAATCTTTAGCAATGTGCCTAAAAAGTATGCACCTACTAGAAAAATCTTTAGCTGCGCGAGATCCCTAAATCAGCGTAAATTTTTAGTGCCACTGTTAAAAATTAGCTAAGCTTCGAATTAATTTTTTGCGTGAACTAGGACAGCCCGGGTAGCTGCCGCTGGCTGCAGCCCCGGGCAGCGCGCGGGCAACGGCAGGGGTCGATTCCCTTCCCCCTCCCCTCCCCTACCACTCCGCGATCTCTAGCGCCGCTCTCCACCTCGCGCCCACGGGTCAGTCCGCGTTTTCAAAAAAAAAAAAAAAAAAAAAAAAAAAAAAACACTGCACGCGCCCAAGCTCCGTTAGAGTGTGGGCGTGTTTTTCGTCGCGTTTCATCCATTCGCGTTTCGCCGCGAGGCGTCAATCTCGAACAAATTAACGCGCAGCCCCCTCCCGGCCTGGGCGGGGGGCTTAGTGCATTCACCGGCGAGGCTGTGCCACACCGCCGAAAGGGGAAAGGGGGGGGGGGACGGCCCACCCGGCCCTGGGAATGACTGCTGCCGCCGACTGCAATCGATACCGACGGATTAAAGCCTTTCTTCGGCACCCCTTTGGCCGAGCCTGTAGCGGCGGCGGCCGGCAATATCCATCAGTATGACGTCAGGGGAAGAGACTCCAACCATGGGCTTCATGTCGCCTCGGCGCAAGCGAACCGCGGCTGTCTTTTGAAGGTCGCCTGCGGCTGCGCCGGAACAAGCCGTTGTTCCGACGTACTGGTCGGACGTGGTGCAGCGCTGCGCTTCGCGTGGTTCGGGCTGCGATCAAAGGGGCTTCGGCCGGACGGTCGGTCTGCGCGTCGCGGACAAAGCAAGCCGGCCGGACAGGCTCACTCAAAACGCGCTGTCTGTCTCGCTGGGATGCCCCTCACAGCGCGACAAACAAAGCCCCCCATTGCGCTAATTGAACGTGATTGCCGCGAAACTGCAAACACAGAGACAATCAAGCGTCGTGTGTTGTTGTCTTCTGCCCAATCGTCTATCCTCATGTCCACCTGAACTTCTCTTGGCCAGTAGGCGCCACCCTTCTAATTCTGTTTCATTTTAACCGCCCTCGTGGTGGCCATATTCCATCTCCTCGCGGCTCGCGTGCCTAATGGAAAGAGTTATTTCCGACTCGGCAAATAATGGCCCCCATCGGGGCCCCGGTGGCCCGCGCCTCGCCACGATGCTCGCGGTGCTCGCGTAGGCCATCTGTCAGGTCCGTGGCCGTGCCGGCGGGCCCACTGCACAGTGGGTCAGAAGACCGTTGAGGCGGCCAAAATTCTAAACACGTTTTGGGCTCCAGAGTCGCTAAATGGACTCGAATCGAACGTGTGACCCCACCAATCGATTGCTCTCCAAACGAGGAATCCATTGGTGGAGTCACACGTTCGATTCGAGTCCCATTTAGCGACTCTGGAGCTCAAAACGCGTTTAGAATTTTGACCGCCTCAACGGTCTTCTGACCCACTGTGCGCTGGGGCGCTGGGCCGCCACTGATCCCCCATCAGGGCGCTGCGACGCGGCCTGCATGCAGGCACCGCCAAATTAGGGCGGAATGAACTGCCCTGGACGGGTATTTATCGCCCGGGGGCCCCCGAAGGGAAGGCTCCAGCTTTCGCAGTGCATCACTGCGAACGAGGTGGGGAGGTGGGGGAGGGTTTGGGTGCTTAGGCTACTCCACAACGAAACTGACGAGGCAGTGAATGGGAAAAGTTTAATTCTGTTCTAAACTGTCCCGCAGTCCGCCTGCCAGCAGCCGCGCTTTTGCGCACACAGTTAAAAACACCTTTCTATTTTCCAGGATTTCAACATAGCGGGCTTCATCAGCATCGTGCTCTTCTACATCCTCATCCTGGCCGTGGGCATCTGGGCCGGGCGCAAGAAGGAGGCCGGCAACAACTCGGAGGATGAGGTCATGTTGGCGGGCAGGAGCATCGGGCTCTTCGTCGGCATCTTCACCATGACGGGTGAGTCGCCGGAGTAGTTCGGTCGTTCCGGCCGCCGTCTTGCGCTCGCGGCGATTTATGTAACGCCCGGTATCGCCGCGCTGAGGCGTTTTGTCGGCCCGCGTCTCTCTCGCACCCCTGCGGACCGCCCGTGCGAGGGAGACAGAGTAACGGAACGATAAAGCCGGAAAACCAGACAAAAGCCGTAGTTTCCGGAGCGATAATGCGAAGCAAACTGCAGGCAGTCTGCGGCAGCCTGGCGCACAGTGGGTCAGAAGACCGTTGAGGCGACCAAAATCCCGGACACGTTTTGAGCAGCTTCAGAGTCGCTGAATAGGACTCGAACCGAACGTGTGACCCCACCAATGGATTGCTCTGATTGCTCTCCAGACGAGGAATCCATTGGTGGGGTCACACGGTTGATTCGAGTCCCATTTAGCGACTCTGGAGCTAAAAACGCGTCTAGAATTTTGGCCACCTAAACAGTCTTCTGGCGGCAGGCCGCGCAGGAGTTCTGCCACGCCTGGGGCGCTGCGCTGAATGAGCCAGCACCGCGAGTTGCTGCCGCGACTTTGAAGACAACGGCCGCTGTCTGGCAGCGCCTTGAGCAAACGCGCAAGGAAACGTGTTGACTTGGAGCAAGCACTTCTGCCTAGCGCCGAAATGGATCGCCGGTAGATCCCCCCCCCCCCTCCACCCACCCAACAGCAGCGCAACCCTGAGTAATAGCAAGCGTCGTGAAAGTACTCATTTTCAACATTTTAGACGGGCGAACAGTAAGTCCGCACATACGATCCTTGTAAAAAAAATAAATGGCGGATGCCAAGAAAAAAATGAGGAATCACTCTAAATTCTTGTGTACTTTTTTGTACACAGTTATGCACGATTTTGCACATGCATTTGTTATGCATAATATTATACGTTGTTATGCATAATTTATTCATAACTCGACGCCTCCTATTCTGTATTGACACTAACAGTTAGGATTTTCTTGGATCTGCACTAACAGTTAGGATTATTCTATTAGGACGCGTTGAACTGCGTCGAACTGTGTATAAATTATATGTTGTTACGCATAATATTATGCAGAAGCTTACGTATGTGCAAAATCGTTCATAACTATGTACAAAAAAGTGCATAAGGATTTAGTGTAAACATCCGCTGAAGCGGTCCTGAGCGCGAGGCGAGGCGTCGTGGGGTCTCTGCCCCGCCTGACGCCTGCTGCCCGTGGGGTAGGCTGTGCCGACAACGCGTTGGCTGCTCGACGGGGCGGCCCGCCCCCGAGCCGCTCCCCCCGCACTGTTCACGCGGCGCCGAGAGAGACACCATGAGGAGGGGTGCGAGGGGGCCATCGTCACGTGACACCTTCTTGCAGACATCGCCATCCCCATGGGGCTCATTCTGGGGCGGGCAAGGCCATCGCTTAGCGGAAACGGGGCCAGCCGTCACTGGAGCCAGGCAGGCAGGCAGGCAGGCAGCCCCACCCCCATTCAAGCAGTCAATGTGCAAGATGATACGGGGCCCTTGACAGGGCCCCACCCACGAGATGAGATCCGAGCAACGTCTTTTCTCCGCAGGCGGGGAGGGGCGGGGTGGGGCGTGGCGGCGCACCCGGGCCACCATCCACGTTCCTCGCCCGCCACACGTGAGAATCTTTCTTTGAAGGGCACCTTGACGGGAAGCCTTTGGCAGGTCCCAGGAGCCTCCAAGTCCCCCAGAAGCTCGCTGAAGATTACCTGGCTTTCCGACCTGTTTCCGGCATCTGTCGGTGTCTGGCGTGGTGTGGTGGAGCTCCAAGTAGCAGGGGTCTTTCCTCGGACCTTATTGGCGCGCTTTGCTCGTGCATCTTTCAGCAGGCGTTGTTTTGTGCTTTACTAGTAAATGCCCCCCCCCCCCCTTTTCCCTCATCCCCCTCCGAATCCTATGATGCTCCCCAAGCGTAACGTCTAGCCCGTCCGTCAGCGCTCGGCCTGAACCTTACTCTGTTGTGTTTGCAGCGACCTGGGTGGGCGGCGGCTACATCAACGGCACGGCCGAGGCCATCTACAGCCACGGCCTGGTGTGGTGCCAGGCGCCCTTCGGCTACGCGCTCAGCCTCGTCTTCGGTGAGTGTCTCGATTCCCGCCGAAACGCAAAACGCGGAGAGGACCGTCGAGTGCAACGAACGCGGCCCTGTTGCAGGCGGGCTGTTCTTCGCCAACCAGATGCGGGCGCAGGGCTACGTCACCATGCTGGACCCGCTGCAGGACTCGTTCGGCTCCAGGATGGGCGGGCTGCTGTTCCTGCCCGCGCTGTGCGGCGAGGTGTTCTGGGCGGCTGGCATCCTGGCGGCGTTAGGTAAAGAAGACAGACACCCCCCCCCCCCGAAAAAAAAAAAACATGCACCCCTTGACCGAGACGCTTGCTTTGCCACAGGAGCGACGCTCTCCGTCATCATCAACATGGAGCAGTCCACGTCCGTCATCCTGTCCGCCTGCATCGCCGTGCTCTATACGCTGTTCGGTGGGCTCTACAGCGTCGCCTACACTGACGTCATCCAGCTTTTCTGCATCTTCATCGGCCTGGTGAGTGCGCGGTGGTTCGATGGGAGAGCCGTGCGTTTCACCTCGGCCACGCGACGGCTGAGAATACCCCGCGGTTACTGCGTGCGCCTGCAAACGCTTCACAGTGGGTCACAAGACCGTTGAGGCAGCCAAAATTTCAGACGCGTTTTGAGCTCCAGAGTCGCTGAATGGGACTCGAATTGAACGTGTGACCCCACCGATCGATTGCTCTCAAAACGAGGAATCCATTGGTGGGGTCACGCGTTTGATTCGAGTCCCATTAAGCGACTCTGGAGCTCAAAACGCGTCTAGAATTTAGGCCGCCTCAACGGTCTTCTGACCCCCTGAGCGCTCTCATGTCCACCGCGCCTCTTCTGTCGCTGAAGCAGCCGTTTCCCTTTGCAGTGGATGTGCATCCCGTTCGCCATGATGAACCCCATCGTGGGCTCCCTGAAGGACGTGGAGCACGACTGGATCGGGCACGTGGACGGCAAGGACATCCCGTCCTACATCGACTACGGGCTGCTGCTCATCTTCGGCGGCATCCCCTGGCAGGTGTACTTCCAGCGCGTGCTGTCCAGCAAGACGGCCTCCAGGGCGCAGGTGCTGTCGTACGTGGCGGCCATCGGCTGCTTCCTCATGGCCATCCCGCCGGTCATGATCGGCGCCATCGCCAAGGCCACGCGTGAGTCGCTGCTGTCCCGGACCGCGCCTCCCCGATGCACAGTGGGCCAGAGGACGGCTCAGGCGGCCAAAAGTCTAGACGCGTTCTCAGCTCCCGAGTCGCTAAATGGGGCTTGAACTGAACGTGTGACCCCACCAATGGATTGCTCTCCGAACGAGGAATCCATTGGTGGGGTCACACGTTCGGTTCGAGTCCTGTTTAGCGACTCTGGAGCTCAAAACACGTCTAGAGTTCCGAGCGCCTGAGCTGTCCTCTGGCCCACTGTGCTATGACGCGCCATTCGTATTGAACGTTGCGCTTGTCGGCAGCCTGGAACGAGACCGGGTACCGCGGGCCGTGGCCGCTCACGGAGACCGAGACGGCCATGATCCTGCCCATGGTGCTGCAGTACCTCACGCCGGACTTCGTGTCCTTCTTCGGACTGGGCGCCGTGTCCGCCGCTGTCATGTCGTCGGCGGACTCTTCGGTGCTCTCGGCCAGCTCCATGTTCGCTAGGAACGTGTACAAGCTCATATTCAGGCAGCGGGTGAGTACTGGCTTCACGTTAAGAACTGTTGGAAGATGAAAAGAGTTCCTAAATTTGTAGCAAAAGTATAAGTCGGGAAGGAAATGTGTGACTTGAGTAGGATTTGAACCCGGGGCTGTTGTTGCAGGCGTCCGAAATGGAAATCATCTGGGTGATGCGGGTAGGCATCTTGGTGGTCGGCGTTATGGCGACCGTCATGGCCCTCACCATCCCCTCCATCTACGGCTTATGGTGAGCCACGCACCCCAACTCGTCGACATTAATTTAACTCTTTGCAAAATATTGGTCTGACACAGATCGTGTCTTTTTTTTTGGCTGCAGGTCCATGTGCTCCGACCTGGTGTACGTGATCCTGTTCCCGCAGCTGCTCATGGTGGTGCACTTCCCGCACCACTGCAACACGTACGGGTCGCTGGTGGCGTACATCGTGGCGTTGGTGGTGCGCCTGTCGGGCGGGGAGCCCATCATGGGCTTCCCCGCCTTGATCCACTTCCCCGGCTGGGACGAGGAGAACCAGAAGCAGCTGTTCCCCTTCCGCACGATGGCCATGCTCCTGTCGCTCCTCACGCTCTACAGCGTCACCCGCCTGTCCAAGTACGTGCCGTCCAGTGTCCCGCGTCTTGACCCGCAGCACAGTGGGTCAAGACGGTCAAAATCGGAAAAAAAATATATACGCCAAAGTCCGCACCCGTCCGGAACCTGAGGTGGCCAGATTCGGATTCCCCATAAAATTTTGAGTCAGAATCGTCAAAAATCGCAGTGACTTTTTCAAAACTCGTTTTCCGCTCAAAATATTTTTTTCCCGATTTCAACCGGTTTTACCCTCCACTGTGCGCTGCCGCCCTTGCTAAGTGACTCCGTCCTGCCCTGCAGGTGGCTGTTCGAGGAGGGCCGCCTGGCGCCGGGCTACGACCTCTTCAAGTGCGTGGTCAACATCCCGGAGGACGCGCAGCGCGTGGGCGAGCCGCTGGAGGGCGAGCTGTCCATGATGACGACGGGCGCCATGGGGCAGATGTACGGCGCCGCCACCATGGTGGGCCCGGACGAGCGCAACGGCCGCTTCAACCCGGCGCTGGACCTGGACGACGACGGCGACGCCACCGAGCTGGAGATGCTGCGCAAGGGGTCGCGGGGCGGCGGCGGCCGCGGCAACGTGCCCGGCGGCGTGGTGCCCGCGCCGACCGGGCCGCGCGGCGACACCGGCTTCTAGGCCCGCTTCAAGGCGGTCCTGGTTGAGAAAGCGTCTTCCGAAGGGAACGCCCACGGGCCCGCCCCCGTGGGGCTGCAAAAAGTACAAAATGGCTTCATGCTTGAGGAATAACTTATTGTAAACGCACTCTGTGCTCAATCTCTGTACCGTAGTACCTATATCTACTCGGGGTCATACCTTTCGTTGTGTGTTTTTCTTTTCACGTTGTGCCGATCAACGAGGTTTGTCGCTGAACTGCGCCGTTAGCGATGCTCCAATCGTAGAAAGTACATTAGCAGCTGCATAACAGGCTTTGTCGGTTTTTATTTGTTTTCATTTGTGGTGATTTGCCTCAGAGCAACGCCAAAAGTCGAATAGACTATAAAGGTCACATTGACCGCAAGTTTAATTTAGCTCTGCTGCGGGGCAGTATAACACTACTTAAGAGAGTATATCACGTCAGAAATTCGTACTCGTTTTTCTGGCGTTTTGGTTTAACTGTATTTGCATATCCTGCATGTGGTTCTACAACACGAGTCAGTGCATTTCTCGGTCAGAAATCTGTATACTTTAATTTTACACAAGGATTCCAAACGTGAAATAATATAAAACAATATTATTATTTGCAGAGCATTTCTCTCAGTGATATGACCAAACATAGACTGTATCTCCAATATATTTTTAAAGAGTTCTCCCATTTTCGGTTACTTCAGAAGAAAATTCACGGAATCAGCAACTTGGTTTGTTTTACTAGATTTTGGCAGGTGTGGCTAGAATGTGACGACGTTGTGTTGTGGCGGTGCAGTAGGCACCTGGCATCCACAAATATGGCGGATGCTTTTGACGTGTTAGTCGCTTCAAATATTAGAGTACATATACGGCAGTGGGTGACAACGCCAATAAAATAATACGTTTCGAAAAAATATTTTAAAAAACAACATTTTAAAAACAAGGAAACAGCTCAATATTTTTTGTTCAAATTATCAGTAGCTGTTTCTGTGGCGGGGATCACCTACTCTGTGGCTCGGCTCCCCTGGAGTTTCGCGCAGATAAATTTGCACTGTGTACACGTCAACCTAGCAGATAAGGCTGAGATACCTAATGATGTGTAGGATAGCTTACATCACGACTACTTAGAACGTACATTATTTTTTTGTCTGATAGACTTAGTATACATATAAAATTTATGAGAGTGATGGGCAGGAAAAAAAAATATAAAAGCTGCATTATGCTTCGTTATTGGGAGGCAGATTCAATTGTGGACCGTTGACGGACGGGTCGTCCACGCGTTATTGACTGTGTTGATGGGAAGGCAGCTTGAGCGAGGCACGGTGCCGGATGGGTTGCCTGCCGCCAGGCGCGCCCGTCCTTCGTGCTCGACTTGGCACGCAACGTATTTCGGCTAAATGTGATTGGGTATATTTTGGTACGAGATGTAAATAGCTAGTCCGGCTGTCTGGCCCTTCTCGCCAATTCACGTTTTGTTTTTGATTTTGGTGACGCACGAGGAGTGCAGGGCGACGGCCACCTCGGCCTCGGCGAGGTGCGCCATGGGGAGTAGGATTGTGCTGCGAGGGCAGGGGACGAATATGAAGGCTGTGTTTTCACTCGTTTGCGCCATGTCTGCAGATATTCATTTGAGTGATAATCTATGTTTGGTAGAGTTCGACTCGTTGATCGAGCGTAGACAAATGCCGTTGTTGTTGATGTTGTTGTTGTTGTTTGTCTGTATTTTTGTTTAAACGCGTGCATTGTTATGAAGAAAAAAAAAATAGAGTATTTATGCAATATTTTAATTCTATGTGTGAATCTATTATTGAGAATATTATTTACGTCTAGAGTGAACTTTGTTAATATAGTACGAATTTTGTTACTGGTACTGGTGTAAAAGCCCTTTCTCTGCCGCCCAAAATATACAACCGTCACGCTCGCCTCCCTCGAGTGCGCGTTTGAATCTATTCTCAGTATTAATATGGTATCCTCTATGTATAAGGCCGTAGAGCGCTGGGGCCGCCGCGTCCACCTCCACTGTCGGCTGGCTACGTTTCTAGTACGCTTGTCAAGCGGTTGTTTGTAACTCACTCTTTCCTTGCCTTTCCTATCCGCGGATTCTTTTTCTCGAAAAGGTTTTGTAGATTGCCCTATGTTTGTTTGCGGTGTATCACACAAAGTTCGACTTTACCAAGGATTCGTAGCGTGCCGCTCTGGAGCGCCCAAACTGAATGGCAGATCGATGCCATCGTGCCATAAGGAGTTTCGCCGGGTAAAATAATGCTTCCATTCCAGACGAAGGCTTACCAGTATTCGACAAAAACATATTAATCGAAATATCATGGTTTGATTGTGTTCCCAGTCAGGTTTGTGGACGGAAATTTCGTTGAGTAGATACAAAATTTGCTTATTCAATGCGTCATTTTTCCGTCTTCTTGTGCTTACTGGGTCAACAGGAGGCCCTGGAAAAGGACAAGCACGAGGAAGGGGCCTAAAGCACCATGTATTGCAGGGCCTAAACAGTAGGTCTCAGGGGATGGATCTACCATGGACCTCAGGAATAATATTTTTAGAAAATGAGTTCAACTGCTACATACATAAGTGAATTGTACAGGTGTAGCCGCGAAGGGGATCATTCGGACGGTCGAAAGAACGCACATACCGCCTTGTATCGTACCTCTCACCCGCCCCAGGTAGTGCCTCTTGTCATGCGAGAAATAAACGTTTCTCGGCTTTGTGGTTCTGTGTGATAAACGCTTTGTAAAACGCTAGGTAAACAGACCCATTACGTATTCTTGATTATACATATCGTAGTAAGTGAAATGCTGGGACTGTAGTTGAACTACCCCTGCAGACAGATTAATTTATTATGTGTGTATTAGAACTACTTACGACGCAATGCCTACTGGCGACATGCCGTGGAATGACTCTCTCGTTTCAATTTTTCAGTAAGTGCTGCATTGTTGGAAATTGTTATATTTGTGTATTCCTGTGTATATTTATGTATATGAAAATAAGTCATTATTAGACATTGTAAATTGAGCGTTGAATTATTGCGCTCGTTGCAATAAAAACGAATGAATTAGTTTTATGACTAGGCAGTTAAAGTCAATTGTACAATAAAGTTCGGAAAACCCGACCTCTCTTGTAACTTCATTTCACAGTCCCCGCGGAGTGAGTAAGAACACAACCTGATTTGAAGCATTTTTATTACAAAATATTTCATATCTCCACAAGGTAAAAAAAATTTGGTAAATTTTTCTTAACATGTTCACACGGCACATCACGCGCACAACACATTCACACCATCAACTGATATTTAAAATTACTCGTTTATAAATAAGGAAAGAGATACTAGCCGCAGCAAAGTCATTATGGTAACTACGATCGGCCATACTGGCCTTGGTAACGATTTGTCAAACACCCGTCAGTCTAGTAATTATTGAGGCTACCTTTGTCATGTCAAAATAAGCGTATAAAAAATGAAGCAAGCGCAGACACTACTACAGAACAAAACAACAATGAACTTTTTTTTCGCAAAGAAGCCTCTTAGTGTGAGAAAATTTTGATCAAAGTTCGAAAAGCATGAATGCTGTGAAAAACACTCGACAGCAAAGTAGCAAAAGTTGTCATAGATGGAAAACTACTTACGAAGATTTCGTCATTTACATATTTACAAAATAAAAATACATTAACGGTGGGTGATCGATAACAGGTCGTTTAGAAAACGTAACCTCCCTGACTGTCATACTTCTGTGGGATTGTTGCTGGCACGTTTGAAGGCGCTCCGTAGCTCTGAGACGGCTTCGGGGCTGGGGCTTGGTAGCTGGGTTGGGGAGCCGGAGCCTGGTAGCTCGGCTGCGGGGCGGGCGCCTGGTAGCTTGGTTGTGGTGCGGGGGCACCGTAGCTGTTGGACGGCCTCTGAGGCTGGGGTGCGGGCGCGCCGTAGCTGCTGGACGGTCGCTGTGGGGCCGGGGCCTGGTAGCTGGGCTGCGGTGCGGGGGCGCCGTAGCTGCTGGAGGGCCGCTGTGGGGCCGGGGCTTGGTAGCTGGGCTGCGGTGCGGGGGCGCCGTAGCTGCTGGCTGGCCTGGGTGGAGGCGGCTGGAAGCTGGGCTGGGGGGCCGGGGCGCCGTAGCTGCTAGAGGGGCGCTGAGGCTGAGGTGAGGGAGCACCGTAGCTGCTTGAGGGGCGCTGAGGCTGAGGTGCGGGTGCTCCATAGTTGCTAGATGGTCGCGGTGGCTGGTAGTTGGGCTGCGGGGCAGGAGCACCGTAGTTGCTGGATGGCCTCGGAGGTGGCGGTTGATAGCTGGGCTGGGGTGCGGGAGCGCCGTAGCTGCTGGAGGGTCGCTGCGGAGGTGGTTGATAGCTGGGCTGGGGTGCTGGGGCCGGAGCACCGTAGCTGCTGGAGGGTCGCTGCGGAGGTGGTTGATAGCTGGGCTGAGGTGCTGGGGCCGGAGCACCGTATCCACTGGAAGGCTGCTGTGGCGGCGGCTGGTACGAGGGCTGGGGTGCAGGCCTGGGTGCGGGGGCGCCGTAGCTCTGCTGAGGCCTGGGCGGCGAGTAGCTCTGCTGAACCGGGGTGCCGTAGCTGGTCGATGGCGGCTGGGGTCTGGGCTGCGGTCGCGGGGCAGGTGCCGAGTAGCTCTGCTGCACAGGCGTGCCGTAGCTAGTGGAGGGCGGCTGGGGTCTTGAAGGCGCGCCGTAACTAGAGGAGGGCTGCTGCGGAGCTTGGTAGCTGGGCTGCGGGGCGGGCGCCTGGTAGCTTGGCTGTGGAGCCTGGTAACTCGGCTGAGGCGCGGGCGCCTGGTAGCTGGGCTGAGGAGCCGGGGCACCGTAGCTGTTGGACGGCTGCTGGGGTGCGGGCGCCTGGTAGCTGGGTTGCGGAGCAGGGGTTTGGAAACTAGGCTGGGGTGCGGCGGGTGCCCCGTAACCACTGGATGGTTGCTGGGGTGCCTGATAGCTGGGCTGAGGAGCAGGAGCCTGGTAGCTGGGTTGAGGAGCAGGAGCCTGGTAGCTGGGTTGAGGGGCGGGAGCCTGGTAGCTGGGTTGAGGAGCAGGAGCCTGGTAGCTGGGTTGAGGAGCAGGAGCCTGGTAGCTGGGCTGAGGGGCGGGAGCCTGGTAGCTGGGCTGGGCCGCTGGGGCTCCGTATGAGTTGCTAGGACGAGAGGGCACTGGGGCGGGGGCGTCGGGGACGCCGTAGCTGGTGGCTGGCGGTGAGGGTCTACTGGCGGGGATCGTGAAGGAGGCGATGGGGATCGATGGCGTGATGGAGGGCGCTCCGTAGCTGTTGGAGGGCTGCTGTGGGGCCTGGTAGCCTTGCTGTGGCGCGGGCGCGTTGTAGCCTTGCTGTGGCGCGGGCGCGTTGTAGCTCTGTTGAGGCGCGGGCGCGTTGTAGCTCTGTTGAGGCGCGGGCGCGTTGTAGCCTTGCTGCGGCTGCTGCTGTGGCTGTTGTTGCTGGGGAGGCTGGTAGTCGTAGGCGTTGCCCTCTAGCGTGCTGTAGGCGATGCTGCCCCCGAAGCTGTTGGAGGACGACGAGGACCCGGCGTTGCTGTAGCCGCCGGAGCCGCCGAAGCCGCCCACTGCAACAAGGAAAGGCACCGCGTCAGTGGCACGTGTGTTGGTTCGGCGGCATCGCGGCGTGCGCTAGGCTTTCTCCCGCCGAACCGACGGGCCGGGCCGAGCGTTGGGATTAATTTGTCCGACACGACAGACTCGGCGACGCGCAGGGCCTTTACGGCCTCCGTGACGCAACGGCGGCACCGCAGAGCTCAATCCCGGCTGCCGTGCTGTCGCACGCTCGTGGTTAAGTTCACCCGTTGGCGGCCCGCGGCATCCAACACGTCATCGTCAGAGACACTTAGCCGTTGCCACCGCCCTTATTCCGACCAAACAACCGCATTCCCCCGTCGCTGCCGCATCGCTCTGCTCGTTGCGTCACTCGATCGGCGCAGCGCGGAGGGAGCGCATGTCGGCCACCCCGCCCTTGGCGGCCCTTGGCGGGCAGGGCTCAATCACGTCGCCCCGTTTTTGCAAAGCGTTTTTCCCGTTTTGAATTTTGCGCGCCCTTCGCCCTTTGACCTTGTCGTTGTGTGCCGCGTTGACCTCCCCTCCCCTACCCCGCCGCTGCCGCAGCCTATTTCTTGCCTTTTTGGCCTTTGTGCCCGCGGCGCCGCCAGAGGCCCACTTTTACCTCGACCGGCCAGATTTCTCACGCGATGTGCGCAGCCGGAGCGGCACTACGCGGCGCTACGCAGCGCTACGCGGCGCTAGGTGATTTTGACGGCCCCGCCTTTCAAGCGGCACCTGTCCTTGCCCGACCGACAGCCACTGGCGGCGTTTCCAAACGAAGAGGAGAGGAGCAGAAGGGAGGGGGCCTTAATTGAGGACGGACAATAATTATCGCCAAGTGTCAGGAGCGGCAGATTCCAACTTTGGGCTCTCGGTAAGTCATGAGGCCGTCGCCATGGTGACAACGGTCGGCATTAGTAGCGGTGGTCCGCGAGAGGGTGGAGAGGGAGGGGTGTGGTCCGGCGGTGGTCACGGTGCGTGGCGGGTGGGGGAATATCGAGTGGAAGTCGGAAACCGCACGTGTTTAGCCCGGCACAGTTACCGTGCGGCCAGCACGCACACACTCACACGCCGGAAAAGTCGCCTACAGGACAGGTTTCGACTCGGCATGCCTCCTACACGCAGTCCTTCCCTCCTGGCCTCTGGGTGCCCATAATCAAGACATGGCGGTGCGCGGGGTGGTTGGAGCGCGGCGCGTGAATGACGCCCCCCCCCCCCGACGTGCCGGCTTATGATTGAGCGGCCAACAATGAGCCGAGATGGCAGGTCCCCGCCCACCCCACACGCACGTCTATTGGAAGAGGAGAGGGAGAAAGGGGGCAAGAAGTTTGACACGGTATAGTGTGTGGCTTCGCTGAAATGAAGAGTCCGGACGCCGCCGCGTTACGCGAGGCATGTCAACTTTTTTGCTTCACCCATGACGTAATTTGTATTTAAAAAACACAAACCTGTTTCCGGAAATTGCCAACCCTTATTATGTCCCTAGAAGCGTGCCAGCGATCATTGCTTCGGTTTCCATGGAGGTTCATTTCGTTGACTTTCAGTGACTCCCCGCCAGCCTCGTCTGCTCCAGCGTCTGCGGTGCTGCGGTCGGGTATGCGCACGGAAAAAATAATTAGTTAATCCTACCGATGTGTCGGTTGGTTTTCCCCCAGTCGAAGGTCTTTCGTTCTCGCAACGAAAATTTCGTTTGAAGGGAGGAAAATTTCGCTGCTGCAACAAATTTATCGTTGTGGTAGCGGATTCGATGGTTACCTCAGCGGACCGGTACCCCGGTACCATCGAATCCGCGACCACAACGATAAATTTGTTGCAGCAGCGAAATTTTCCTCCCCTCAAACGAAATTTTCGTTGCGGAAACGAAAGACCTTTGTTTGGGCGAAAACCAACCGACACATGCAGTTGGATTACCTAATTATTTTTTTCCACGCGTCGCTCCAGCATCCCAAGCGGAGAGAGCAAGCAAACAAGGCAAAAAGGCGATAAGTCGGCTGAGTGTGGCTCGGTGCTCATCGCGGCCTGTCATTGTTGCACTGCCGCTACATGCGATGACTGCGATGCCGCATCCCTGGTAATTGCCTGAGCATGCAGCGCGCATTGTTGCGCAACGTGTGCCATTGTTGCGGCTGATACGTGAGTGAGGCAGACTCGAATTAGAGCGGACCAATTTTTTATATTCCTTTGAGCGCGGAAACGTTAGCGGGCGCTGCCACAGCGCCGAGTGGAAGAATGGGAGAATGTCATTGGCAGCGCGGAAGAGTCGCTGGATGCGATGTCATTTAGATTTCCGCGGAAAGAGGAGGAAGGAATACAGGGAGAAAAGGGTAAAGACAAGGCAGCATGAGAGAAATGTTTGTTTCTAACGCTGGACGATTGGCGCCGAGCCCACGGGCCCACTTACAGAAAAAAGGATGTCAAATCGATGGGCTGCCTTGCCAGGAGTAAGGCGCAGGGACGCTCCGCCCCCCGCGCCCCAGGCCCGTAACGGCCCCGAACGCCCCGAACGCCCCGATGGCCAGTTTCCGCAACGGCTGCTACGTGCGTACTCGCCACTCCCCGCGCGGCCGCTTGCCTCGCCGCGCACGTGCAGGCCGAGGCGCCCGTCCCATTCACAGGGAGCTCCACACAAAACGACACTGTTTTATCTTTGTTTTGTTTCCGATCGGCGATGCGTGCGGTTTGCAAACAACCGCGATATCAGCGCGAATCCTGCCGGAGCCTGGAGAAGGTGGCGGCTCTGCGCTGGAGCGGCTGGAGCCGGTGTGATGGAAACCGCACAGCCGTCCCAGGCGAGGGGGGGCGGGGGGAGCAGGGAGGCGGTTACGCGTAGATCCGCCGTAAAGCCGCAGTCACAGGCAAACCGGCCAAACCGTGTCGCAAAGGCAGCGCAGCACCTAATGGGTTAGTGATAATGGAGGAGCCTGCCTTGTGACTTATGGTGACGGCGCGGTGAAATAAGCCCGGCTTTGGGCGAATGCAGCAGCCCAGCCGGCGTGGCGCGGACCACCGAAAACGTACGTCTAGTGACTTAAATTTACCGTAATTTATTGATTCTTACGGTAAAATACGTTTTTAACCGTAAAATACGTAATTTATCCCGTAATTTTGGTAATTTTCGTATTTTTCCTCTGCATTGCTTAGAAACCACGAAATCAGGACATTTTGAACTGTCCCGCGCTCAAGTGAATCACTGTTGCCATCCTTGTCATAAGTCGGTAACTAAACGGACCAATATTTCGATTTATTAACGAGAAAAACCACTTACAGGGGTTATCAGATGGGTAATACTTAAAAAACGGTTTGATTTTTATGTTTTTCAAGAAATATTAATAACCCTTCGCAACAATTTTTTAAACAACTGTTGCTGCCCAAGGGTCGGCTAAGCTGCAGTGCAGTGATTGCGTGGTCTAACAGGCCGTGCTGCGTTGAGTGTGTGTGTGTTGTGACGGCCAAAGGCGGGAGCTTGAGGCCTCGAGGCAAAGTAAGGAGTTGGACAAACTCCAAGTAAGTTTCCTTTAAAATTGTTCAATTTATTATTTGCGGCAGTCCAGTTGTTTTGATTGTGCGTTTCAAATCGAAACCCGCGGTCAATGTGACAGAGTTTTTGTCACATTCACTGGACGGTCTCCTACCTAAACCTAACCTATAAAAGGGCAACTATTTAATTTGTTTGTTTATTTTTTGTCCAGAATGGACAAAAGTTCAACTGTTCAAGATAAATTAACCCCACCCCTACCCAACCCCTCCCAGGACGATTTTAATGCAGAAAAGTGTCCCACATTAAAGCATTCCTATAATTTAATATAATTAACTATTTTTTAACTTAAAAACTTAATTTTGAGGAAAAATACGAATTTTACGGGGATCGTTTATTACTTACGTATTTTACGTAAAATACGCCTGTATTTTACAAGTAATTTACCGGGACTAAAATCACTACGTACGTCGGCCGTGACGTAACACAGAGATGGGTCCCGTTCCGTTCCTGACCCACCCAACTGGAGCTAACCCGGCGGGCCCGAGGCGGTCGTGCCGCGCGGCAGGTGCCCCCCCCCCTCCCCCCCACTCCCTTCGAGCCACTTCCACCAGCAACGCGGAGGCGTGGCGGCGCGTCATCCAAAGCCCAGGCAACCTCCAGGATCAATTTGAAGAGGGAACGAAAATCAGGAAACTTCGAAGGTTCGTCCAGTGGGTAACGCATTGATCTAGACCGGCTTACCATTCTAAAAAAAAAAAAAAATAAAAAAAAAATCGAATTTTCCTGTGGTTGAACCTGAGAGGGTATACACGTGGGCTGCAAATTTCCTTCCTGTTTCTGACAGCATGTCGCCATTCCCGGGGTGCAAGTGTGTGAATGGTTAATGGTTTTTTGTTACGGTGTAGAGTCTCCGTTCCGCCGGGTTAGTATCATGCGCATTCTGCATTATTAGATGTTACGCTGTCATGCGCGTCGGTGCCAGTGGAAAGAAAGGACGAAAAAATGCCGGAGAAAGCTAAAAGATGAGTCTGGATAAGCGGATGCAGTTTTTGAGGGGGACTTCCCTTCGCGCTTTTGCATAAACGCACAATCCGCCTGTCCAGTCCATGTCCTTCCGCTCTCCTTTTTGTTCTATCGCCTAGCACTCTCCCTCTTGATTTTGGTGATGCAGAGGGTGCAAACGGTTAAAGACATTATGAGAATGATGGAAGGAATGATGAATGTTAACGGTCCCCGTGACTTTGTTAGTCATGCGCGTTTACCTTGGTAAGGCTTGATGGCCTCCCTGTACTCCCTGACTAGTTCGTTGACCTGGCCGCCGCTAGACTGCTGTGATTGGCGGGGGTAGTTGTACCCCTTGCCGAGCAGCTCGAAAACTGGAAAACCCATCACGTTAGGTTTTTGTTCTAGTCAACTTTGTTGGCCGTTTTTTATATTTGTGTTTTCGAAGAGGTCTGTCCGTTTTCGTCCATTTCTTGTTTCGTCAGTATAGTGCACACAGGTCAGCGATTCTTTGAATCTAGTTACTTAATCGTTCTAACACCCCTGATAATTATTAGAATGTCTAAATATATCAGGCAACTGATTCAAGTAGTTGTTCAAAACAGGAGTCGATATACAAGAATTGAACTAGGGGCTTTGTCTCGGACCGCGTACGACAAACCGATGCACTCACCGTCCCGCTTGTGGTGTGACCGCTGCTCGCTCCACGCGTCCACCGACGCGAGGGCCGCACATATGGCCACCTGCAAATGCAACAAGCAAACAGCATTAGCGTCATCGTCGTTACGATCCGTTCCGCGCGCTGCCCTCTCGGCAGCACCGACGCTGGAATAATTGGAGAAAATGAAACAACACTCAGAGCATTATGCGCTCCCACCACCACGCTCTCCTCAATGCCCGCCCCGCACTGCCCGCCTCGGCCTGCCTCGCACAGAGAGAGAGCCAGAGAGAGAGAGAGAGAGAGAGAGAGAGAGAGAGAGAGAGAGAGAGAGAGAGAGAGAGAGAGCGCAAAAGGTTCCGACAGCCCGAAATGTTGTTGGCTTTCTATCGGCGTCTTTTCACGGCGTCCAAACCCTAGTAGGGTCCCCCGCTCGTCCCGCCGGGAACTCTATGGCCCGTGATTACATCCGCTGCACCAGCCTGATGACGGGGCTGGCGTGGCGTGGCGCGGTGCACCGCCACCTAGAGGCGCAAAAAGGGCCGCGCCGTCATGAGCATCGGGTTGCGGTGATCAGCGGCGGCCCGGCGTGCACGCCGTGCGGTGCGTAACTGCCTGCAGTGAATTAAGATTCGGTGACCTTTTCTTTCTTCGGGGCTTCCGGGCTCGACGGCGCCCGAGACAGACGCGTCAGCCGAAAAGGAACCCGGCGCTCCGAGTGCCTTCGTGGCTTTGTCTCTCTCGCGGCCGCGCGCTCCGTGAGTGCGAGAGAGACGGAGCGACGACTCTCGGTTTTACTAATGACCCAAAACAAAATTATTTAAAAATTAAAATTGGCAGTGGTGTTGCCTAGACTAATGAGTCTATGATTCGCCTCCTCTGACAGCATCACCAGCGTCCGGATTTTCCTCACGTCAGTAAGACTCCGCCCTCGCGTCCCTTTCTTGTCGACTCCATTTTCCAGGCCATTTCCTCTCGGACGCAACAGCCGGGAAACAACGGCGCCGTCAACCAGAGACCTGACCTAGGAGTAGAGGGGAACCAGAGGGCGAAGGGGACGCTATGGACACGTCAGGTTACGGGCGAGTGTCTGTCAAGAGGCTGCCGCTCAGCCGTGTTTGGGGCCATGAGTGCCACCCTGACCGTGACCCCCACGGTCCTCAAGATCGCTACCGTCTCGGACACGTGCTGTGCACGGGCCGCTTGCGTTCCCGCCGATAACGCGTCTGTCCGAGGCCGCGCCGCGCCGACAGGTATCGCACGCGGTGCTTTCTTTCTCATCAACGCCGAACAGAGTGTGCGCGGCCTCGCCTCGCAGGGGGCGGGGTGGGCCACAGTCCGCCCCGCGCCCGCCAGGACAGCGATAATGGGCCCTGAGTTGCGGGCTTCCTCCGGTGGCAACGCGCCAAATAAGCACTGCTTGGCCTCCCGGGGAGGTCGCGCGCCTCTCCGCGTGATTCCGGCGGCCGGCCGCAATTGGCCCATCTGCTTCTGTCGCCCCGGAAGAGCACTTTGCACGCCGCGGGTCCGCGTCGTGCTGGCGGGCCGGGCCGGCCGGCCTGGACGCGGGCCTGGATGCCGGCCGGCCGCGGGGCGGTGTGTGGCGGCGTGACCCGCGCAGGGCCTCGGCAGGCACGACGCCAAGCCAGCGTGCTGCCCAGAGACTCACAAGTCAACATTGCTCCATCCTCGATTTGTGACATCGCACACAGCCACTCACACACACCAGGTGAGCAAACGGCGCGTGGACGCATGTTGACCCACCGCGGGGCCCGCAGGTTGGAGTACGAAAGGGAATGCATAAGAGTGCCTACAGACCTGGCGCCACCGACGCAAACTTCGACAGGTGTTAAAAAAGTGTTGAAAAAATAAATAAAAAAATTTAAACTATCTGCGTACAGCCGCGCGGTATAGCCGGTGTTATTAAACTGGATTAGCACGTGGCGCGAAGTCGGTGCATGGTTCACCTTTCTCTGTGTGTTTCATGGCACGATGTCGACGTAAACAGAACAAAGGGAGGAAGCCACACGGCTTTTGAAAACGAAAAAGGGGGAAAAAAAGGCAGCCTAAATCCACGTATGGGTCACTTCCCCCTTTGTGCTGCGCAGCAAGGGCTGGGATGCATTTTTAATTTCTTTCTGTTCCTTCCTCACTGTACTCCACAGTCTGTTTGCCAGACAGGCGACTGGACCAGGAGTGGGCGGACCTAGACCCTGAATATGACGCGTGCGGCGCAGGAGAAAAAACGATTGCACACTGTGCACGGGTCACTTCTTTAATTTCGAGGTACGTGGTACAACACAGCACTCTCAGTCCAAAAAAAAAAAAAAAAAAAAAAAATCTGAATTGAACTGACAAAAAGGTTTTTTTTTAAATGAATAATTAAAACAAACTTTCAATTAAATTAAATGAGATCTGAGCAAATTTTTTGCGTAAGTGCTTTTTGCCGCTGGCCTGGACTTTACTTCGTAATAAACTGGTGTGGACCGCATCAATGTGGCGTGACCGGGCCGTGCGGGGCGCGGCCCAAATCCCCCGTTTCTGGAGCTGCCTATCCCTAGAGCCGGGCCGGGCATTTACTCACTCTGCAACGTTTTACGCGCCAAATCTGGCTCTAACACGGCGGGCTGTGAGGCCACCCTGGAGGCGCTTGCCAGCAGGAAGAAGGCCCGTTTGTGGTTCGTGGAGCCGGGCGCGTCGAGGCTCGGCGTGCCGCCACAGGGACGGCCTGGCAGTAGTAACCCCACCGCACCGCCGCACGCGTCGCAGTCCGTCATTTTCTCCGCTCGTCTCGCGACGCCTCCGTGCCCTTTTCTTTCAATGTCCGCGTCTTCTTGCGTGGTGCGGCTGGTGCGGCGTGGAGGGGGGACGGCCTGCATTTCTCCGGCCTGCCGCCACAGCGCCACCGGAACACCCACGGCGCGTCCAGGCTAGACAGGCGTAGTGCTTCCGGAACAAACTGACGCGGTACAAACGCACAGTGGGCTGGGGAATCACTTTAGGCGGACATCACTATTTCACCAAGAATCTCTCTGGTTGTAGCCCGTGTTCCGCCTGACCCCGACCACGCCCAACGTCCCCGCCGAGGAAGTGCCCCGACCCCTCTCCGCTCACATGCCTCGCGCAACGCGCAACGCGTTGTTGTTTCGCAAAGAGCAGCAAATCCGCGGCGCTAATGAGCTGCCAGCCACTCGAGGACCGCGTCTGACACCCAGAAAAATGATTTCTTAAATCAAGTAAAATATTTTTCTTGATTAAAAATACCTGATTCAAGCTAAACTCAGTGTCAGATCGATACAAATAGGCTTTGCATTCATTTAACTCTAACCATATCAAGAACATTTCTACTTCACTCAAAGCAGAACTTTACTTACTCACATTAATGCAAAAAATTACTTGCATCAAGTAAATTTTACTTGAGATTAAAGAAATCACTTTTCTGGGTGGAGCACCACTCAGGAGCGCACGACCAAAGTCGCTCATCTGGGCGCGGCGAAGCGATGCGGCAGGGACGGGCGCGTCAGCGTAAGCCGGTAGCGCCCATCCCGATTAGTCGGACACTGATGCCCCCCTCCGCTCCCCGGCACAGAACCGGTCCCGGCTCCAACGAGTGCACCTCGGCGCACGCGGGCACGGACACCAGCGCCATCATACCCGCTGCAGTTTAGGCTAAACAGGTGTGATAATAGACACAGTGCACATGTCTTGTCGAGATGGGTGTGATAAGCTTGCGCAACACAGCGGACCCCTGCGCGGATATGCACATGCAGGGCACCGTCACAAACAACAAGAACAAGGGGGCCTGCGCGTCCCAGCCTCCGAGCGCGGCATGCACATGCAGGGCACAGTCACAGACAACAAGAACAAGCGGGCCTGTGCGTCCCAGCCTCCGGCAGATGTGTATCTCGGCGGCCACGCCTGAAAATAATTCGCTTATTTCGCACGGTCATTGCGTCATGTGAAAAACGAGTGAACTCGGCACGGTGGCGGGGCAGAGCAGGCGGAGCCGAGGTCCCACCGCACAGTGGGTCAGAAGACCGTTGAGGCGGCCAAAATCATGGACACGTTTTGAGCTCAAGAGTTGCTAAATGGGACTCGAATCGAACGTGTGACCCCCAACTCTCCGAACGAGGAATGCATTGGTGGGGTAACACGCTCGATTCGAGCCCATTTAGCGACTCTGGAGCTCAAACCGCGTCCGGGATTTTGGCCGCCTCAACGGTCTTCTGACCCACTGTGCGCGGTGGGGCCCAGCCGGCCGGGCTCCAGGGGCCTTAGGCGCCCTTCACCCTGCGCCGAGAGCGGCTCTCAGGGCGTGCTCCGAGGCCAACCAAGCAGGATCCCTCGTCAAAGGAGCGCAACCATTTTCACAGCCAAGTTTTTTTTTAAAAAGATTTCTTGGAAGCAGTCTTTCTTGACGCGCTAGACATCGAGCCCAGCCTGCAAAAGTTCAGGAGCGCTTTGCTGATGGATCTGACATTTTTGATGAGGAGCACGGCGCGCTAGACGCACAATAAAGAAAGAAAGGTGAAGACGAACGGGACGGCATTATGAATGAAAAGAGATAGAGTGAGCGATAGCAAGGTGCCAAACGGGGCTCTCTCACAATAAAGCTGGTCTGCTGCTACCGGCCGCCTGTCTGTCTGTCTGTCTGTCTGTCTGTCTGTCTGTCTGGGTGCCCACTTTTGGCTTCTCCGGTGTCGTCGTCTGTCTTAATGCGAAACCGCGTAATGTCTCTATGCTGGCAAGAGAGGCGTGTCTCTTTGACGCCAAAATTATATAAGAACAAAAATATTTAAAAAATTGTCTGGTTGAAACCTAACCCGGGCAAAACCAACTCGAATAATGTAAAAATAAGAATGGTTTGAATATATCTTTAAGCGGCTTAATTTTATTTAAGTCATTATAAGTTAACGTCTTGTCATCATTCATCAGGTATTTTTAAACAGACCCAAGGGCCGAGAAAAGATAATCCCAGGTCCATAGAATTATAATTCAACCATCAGTCAGGAAATTTTTAAAAAAAATTGCAATCCGGAATGTTTAAAGAGACGGTTTCCTCGCGATGTTCCCGGCAGTCATGTTCCAGAGTGGCTGGGAATCGGAAAAGCGCTGCGACCCGCGAGAGGGGGGAGAGGGGATTGGAGGGAAGCTGCTCATCCTCTCCGTTGCGCGGCGGCGGCGCCGTTGTACCGCGGCGAAATTCCGGCAGCTCATTTAAGTTGCATTACGAGCTGGCAAGTCCAGGCGTCACGACTCCGTCCTTCCAGACATACGGCACAAAACCATGTGCCGCCCCCAGGCCGCCCCCGGAGCGAGGCTAGGCTGCCTTGCCTAACGCTGCGTGAGACGGAGTCATCACCACGCCGGCCAGCGACGCTGGGGAAACGGCGGCAGTGGAGCGAGGCTCGGCCCAGCGGGTCGCCCCGTGCGGACGGCAGTGCTTAAGGTCAATATCGCCACCATTCAGCGCGGGCAGGCATTCGGTTTGCGCGGCGACCATGCCACGCAGACCACCCGCCAAAACCTTGACCGGCTGGGTCGTCCTGGCCGTCCCAGCGCCGCGAGCGCGCCGCGAGCGCGCCCCGGCCACTTTCTGTGCCCTTCTCCGCGATCCGGGTCGCCGCGGTCGCTGTCGTGCGATTTGGCTGCTGCTTAACGGAGGCCCGGCCTGACCCCGCCGAGCAGCCGCGGGACTGGGCGGCCGGATCAAGGACGTAATGCGCGTTACGGGAACCCCGTCGTCGCTGCTGTCATCAGGTTGCGGGAAAGGCCAGATGATACTCCGATCCCTTCCCGGCCGCTTGGCCTCGCTGACACACGCCTATTTTGTGATCTCAGACCCATCTGTAGGTCATGCAACGGCAAAAAAAAATAATGAAAGCGTGGTAGGATCGAACCGCGATCCTTGGACTGCGTGATGAAGGGTGCACATCAACTGACCGAGCACCAAACTGACCGACAACGAACTGACCGCCGGATTCGGGGGATCCACTACGCGCTTGAATGAACGCGGTAGGCAAACGTCCACGTGGTCTGGCAGGAGCCGTCCTTAAATACGGTGCCCTGAAAGACAATGAATTGAAAGAAGACTCGGTAGCCCACTTGACTACGGAGCCAGTCCGAGGCAACCCGTTATTGCGGTTCCCACACGTCCCCCATGTCCGCGAACACTGACTCGCCCTGCGAAGGTGGTCACTGCATCCGCCCAGCGAGTCACGCTCGTTGTGGAGGAAGTGGTCCGTTCGTTCAGCGCGGAAGTTTCAAAATAAATCCGTGCGCGCTGCGGCTCGGGTCCCTTCGCGTTGCGCAGTCTCTAGCGATGCGTGAAAGCCCGCGACCGCCGGCGGCCCTGCCGGGCCCCGCAGCAGCCAGCCCTACGGGCCCTTGGATTGCGTTGATTACAATAAATGCAGCTGCGGATGCTGGGCCGCCGCTTTCCTGCTTCCCTCTCCGATCCGCGTCGCCGCCGTCGAGGATTGCGGGCCACTGATTGCGCCCCGTGTCATGCCGCGTGGGCGCGCGTGCGAGAGAGCGCTCCAAACGCCTTTTATTTATGGAAACATCCTCGGCACCGCACTACGTGAAAGTGTAATCCGGCGCGTCGCTGCTTCGAACCACACGTGCTTCACACACACACACACACACACACACACACACATACATACATACACACACACACACACAAACACACACACAAACACACACACAAACACACACACACACACACAGAGCGGTACATCGGATGTAGAGGATGAAAGCATGCTATTATCATGCGCTTGTTATGACTGTGGGATTCCCCGGATATGCAAAACCGGACGCGGCTGCATGGCGACGCCGCTGACCGCGCGGCCCGGCTAGTGATACGGTGATGGCAGCGCGGCCACGCTGCGCGGCGACTCGTTGCGGGTGATCGGATCATCTTCCGGAGACAAATTGCAACCCGCGTGACCTAACGACACCGGGGGCGTCATCATTAGCCCGTGAGAGAGGACACAGAAAGGACAGGACCAGCCTCCCACCCCCACCCTCTACTGACAAGCCGTTGGTGACGGCAGCCTGGGGTCTACTTCCATGAATGGTCAACTCACCAGAGGGATTGTCCACCTCATGGCTAGCGCTCGCCTGGCGCCGGGCAGTTGTTGTCCAAGATGTATGGTGCTGCAGGTGCTGCTGGCGTTGTCGCTGCTCTCGTTGTTAGTCCACAGGTGGCATCCAGGACACTCGCACACACTCGCACACGCACACACGCACTGCACTGCACTGTTCACACAACTGCACCAGCCCAGACGAGCGGCAAAGAGTTAAGGTGTAGGAGGGACTATGGCGGCGTCCGTCCACACCGCGGCACCTCCGTTATATACCCTCGGCCGCGGACCGCGGGGACCGGCCCGGAGAGGGAAGAGGTCCCGGGGAAGAGCGCAGGGAGGGGGTGCCTCCACCACCGCCGCGGCCGTCCTTGGTGGGGACTAGGGCGCCGCGACCGGCCACCTCCGCGGCCATCTCCGCGGGCCGCTAGCGCCCTGGTCACCGACTGCAGCCGCCAGCGTGGCACGCCGCCGTCGCGGCGCGCGCTGCACCGCGGTGAAAGTGCTGCAGGCCCGCCGCGAGGCTAGGTACTACGCGCGGCGCGTCGCACAGCGCGGCGTAGCGCGCGGCGTTCGAACGTCTTCGTCGACGGCAACGTGCCACTTAGAGCCGCCATCTCGAGACCTTGGCGGCGGCCGCGCACTGTAGCCAAAGGGCCGCCGAGGGCAAGGCGTGGGAGAGAGCCCCCTGGATTCTGGAAAGGAGAGGCGCATCCGTTGCCCTGACAGCGGCAGGCCGGCCGGCCGGGTCTTCGCTTGGAGGGTGACGCGTAAGCGATGGCACCCATCCCATCAGCAGGGCGGCCTTCGCGGGGCCACGCGCGCCTCGTCGCTCTGTCTCCGTGAGCCCCTGGCGGGGTAGGCCGTACCGCAACACGCCCGCGCCATGCGTGCTGAGTGGCTGCCTGCCCCACACGGGGCTCGGGGTCGCGACAAATGAGGGTTATCGTCACCGGATACGGGAATACGTGCCTCCCTTTGCCGCAGAGACGCGGCTTCCGGCTCGGAGCCGGCCAGGGTGAAGGCCATGCGCGCGCTGGAGTCGCTGGCGAGGGCGGCCGTCGATATTAAGTGCAGTACCGCACCGCAAGAATGTGTGATGCGTCCGCACGGTTGAGACGAGGAAGAAGCGCGGCGCGGCGACTGCAGAAATGTAGGTCACGCCAGGGAAATGTGGGTCACCTTGGAAAACCGCGGCAGGCGCGTGGCATCGGGGCGCCGCCGAGCTCCCTCGCTGAGACAAACGAGCGGAAGGACCGCCGGCAGCGCTTTCCCGTGGGACGCGCTTCGTTTTGCTGCGCTCGCCGCGGTGAGGGTGCACTTTGTTTGGCCCGGCGATCATAATTAGTGCCATCAGTTGATCCGAGGTTGACCCGCCGCATCACTCAAACCGGAGGCGTGATCCATTAGGGCGCTCATCGCATCATCTACAATGACCGGGAAGAAAGTTTGGACCGCCGCGGGCGGGCCAAACTCTCGACACACGTTTGTAGCGCCATAGTCCTTAAATGGGACGCGCTCCCAGCACACGAGTACTAAGAAATTTTTCGTATGAAGAGCAGTGTCTCGGCACGTGTTTGCCTAGAGTTCTTTTTGAAGAATGTGCAAATTGAGTGTGTCCGCAGCGCCTGCCTGTCCTGCGACTCGGAGACTTGCACGCACGCGCGGCGGCACCTCCAAGCCGTTCGAAATAAGCCTGCTTCCCGCGCGTCACCGCGCCGTCGCTATCCGGAGCACGCGTCTTGGCTTCCGCTTTCTCCTCGTCGTCCTCATCGCGGGACCCTTGCTGTCCATGCGGTCTCGGCGGCGCCCGATAGGCCGCTGTTACGCGGATGACAAATGGCGGCCACATTATGAAGATGTCATCAAAAGCCGCAGAGCATGGCGTGGCGGGCCACTTCCGACAGGCCCATCTCGCCGTGTGTCGATCTCGTCAGTCACCCCGGTGCCCTTCTGCACCTCGTCTCGTCGGTGTCACGGTGACGAGGAGCTTTATCGCCTTTCGCAACCCGTGTAGATGCCACACTCCCACAGGATTCTAACTAGCGGCCAGGGATTTTGAAAGCACACCACCACCACCCCGCCATCCGTCCCGCCCCGCTGCGCCAGAGGCGTGCCAGAGGCGCAGACATCTGTCACGGGCTGCGCGGCTGGCCTTTATATATAGCCGGCGTGGTGCGTTTGTCAGCACCGGGGGTGTGGAACAATAAATTTCTCATTTCATCCAAGCAATAACATTTTTTAACCAATTTTACTGATCAGAAGGCACATTTACTTAGGAAAATACCAAGAGGATGCTGCTTCTAACGATGCAGCTGCGCGCAGCACTCAGAGATGATCCAGGCTCAGGGCAAAGCATGTTCCAGGGATTAAAATAAGAGGCGCTCTTACACGTAGACCGAAAAGTTGCTTCCATGCTGAAACAAAAAGGAGAAAGGGATATTACGTAACGAGTTTTTATTTTCGCAGTTTCAACTTGCGTATGATTCAGTTCACGACCACCACGCCCCGTTCGTCCGCACTCGAGCATTTCCCATTCCACCTGTTGATTTTGGTGCCGGGTGTACCTGCCTGGCTGGGCCCGCGAGCCCGTCCACGACGGAAGGGAATTTTGATTGGACCTTCATTGGTATTGCAGCGTAAAACCTTTATGGAGTGCGGGCACAGGTCGCGGACGGGGCGCTTCGTCAGTCGTGAATCAGAAAAAGCTTTGACTCGCTAAGCGCGTTTGGTAACAAGTTGTCGCGACAATAAGTACGAGTCCTCCGTCGTTCCTGTCGGCACGTTTTGATGGGCATGCCTATCATTCGTTGTCAAAGCTTGGGTGCGTTCCGTTTTCAAACGGTAGCTCACGCGGTAACCACTCGGCCTTTTTTTCTTAGCGGCATGTTAAGTTATCCGGCCGCATAATGCCGATCGACTGCCGTGTTTGTTCTCTAAATAGTTATCGCAGCGAGACCAGAGTGAGGCAGCGTGGCACCACGACGATCCCGCGCAGGCCTGCATGCCGGCTAGGCTAGGTGGTTTCTCCCGCACGCTGCAACGGGCCCGTCCAAACCAACTGAAACCTTTTGCGTACGACAAATCCTTTCTGTCGTAAACTTCGCCAGGACGTGTCGCTCGCTCGCGAAGCACGATAAATTTCCAGATCCCCGACCGCACATCCACGCCGCGCTTGTCATCACTTGCCCGCGCGCGTCGGGAGACTGTCGAGTCGGAGAGGACGATACAGCCGCCACTAAAACGCGCATATAACGCTACACCTCGGCCCGGGCTCACCCCGGCCGCGCCAACAGCACGCCCAACATGGCACTCTGCTCTGTTGGCCTTTCCTCGTAAACCGAGTTCCGGATGGTGGCAGAGTTGCACGCGGAACGGCCGAGTTCACCCCGACGACGCCCTGCCACGGATAACTGCATCCTAGTGGTGGGCCCATACTGCGCAGGCCGTGCTGCAGGCAGCGCCGTCGTCGCCCTGGTGGCGCACACCATGGGCCACAAGCACCGCAAGCACCATACCTGCCCTTCATCGTGCATCTGTGTGTGACCTGACGCGCATGAGTGCCCGCGCACAGACTCCCATTCTCATTAAATCTTGCCTCAAAGTTAGCCCACCCCGGGGCCGCCTGCCGGGCGCGGGGCCCGGACGGACACGCCCCCCACACTATGAACGTCGTCAGCACAGGGCCTAACTGAGGCCCGGGCGGACATCAAACGATCCGTCAAGGAGGCCGTCATCATGAGCGGGCTGCTGCACTGCGTGACGCAAGCGAAGGGCAGCCGCCGCACACGGCGCCAAGCAGGGCAGGCAACGCGTGGTTCGACGCTGTCCCCTTGTTGTGGGGCCGAGAGGGGCCGCACCCTCCGCGTCGTCGTTAGCATGTTGTCAATGCGTGGCGGGAGAAAGCTGATGGATGCGAGGATGAGCTTTTTGCTGGGCCTGCCGTGTCGCTGCCATTTGTAAATCCATTCCCGCCATTAAGCGGCGTGCACAAATTGCGTAACGCCTGACGTATGGAGGTTGGGTCGGTGACTTTCCGTGGGGCAGCGCGAGGGAGCACACTCGTTGGTGCGTGTTTTCCGACAGATCTAGCAGAAGAAGAAAAGGGGTGAAATAATTAAAACAACTACTCCTTGCGCGCGGTGGTTCGCGTAACCAAGTCCCACGTAGTGCTTGGCACGTTGTGAGGAGTGCTCGCCACCGCACTGGCACGATGGGGCTGGCGCTCGGCACTTGTGTCTCTGTTGTTGTTTTTTTTTTTAAGGCATCGGGCCGCCCTGGCCGCTCCGGCTGGCCGCGGACAATGGCGGCAACAAGTTCCCATACGCGCCGCTCAACAAAAGGGCGCGAGAAGTGGGACTCGCGCACTTGTACCGCACCCACCCACAGGACTGGCAGTGTCTCTCGTTAATAGCTCCGTTTTGGTCCAGGGACACCTCGTCTGGCCTGCTCAACACGCCGTTTAGGCTATCTGATGGTCTTTTGCTGTTTTTTTATCCCTGAGATCTCTGAGCTGTTTAAAATCATCCCGCAGAATTACGAGGTGAGCTTCGTTTGAGGCTTTTGACACTTTTCTTTCCTACACACTTTTTTTGGTGTTATTTACGAGAGCACGGCAAACTTACTGAGAGGTAATGCGTCTTATTCCATGTCGCACAGCTTGGCGATAACAGTCACCGTGTTTGATTTTTTCCGGGCCTTAATTGGGAAGAAAAAAGTGGAAGGGGGGCTGTAGGTCACTGTCCATCTCGGCATGGCCGCCCACTGCAAGGGACCAAGGACCCAGGACACTGAGGAGCTATGAATTGGCCCTGCTTTTGCAAAAGCGCACACTCGGATGTCGTGTTCGCCACACGAGGGGGCAACCACTCAAGACATCATGTGTTCCCTTGCGCGCCAGAAATATCTGGAAATCGGAAATCTTCCCCAAAATAAGGCAAAAAAAAACAAGCACATTTTGGGCGAAAATTCGGCTGAAATCTTGCGAAATACTAAGTAGACATACTAAGTGGAGGCCCCTTTGGCGACTTAGCTGCTGCCAGCGCACACACGCTAGTTCAAGTTCGGAGCCCCGGCTGCCCGAAACGACACACTTTGCGCCTGCATGCGCCCGGGTCGTGCTCCGGCCGTGGCCTGGACAAACACGGCACTCAGGAAAACGTGTCCTATTTGTGTTTATTCACGGCGCCTACTCCTCGACCTGAGGGCGAGCCGGAGGGAGTCCACGGCGTGTCCACGTCACTCCGTTTTTGACCACTGCTTCTCCGTCCCAGCCGCGAGCCTGTGCAGGTGGCCGTGTTGGGCTGCCGTTCCATGCGCTTACGTCGCACTTCACCTAAAGAGCCGATCCCCTAGGCCGTGCTTGTTGCGGACCACGGTCCAACGATGGTCATTACTACTTGGATTTCGGGGCGTACGCACACAGCACACACAGGACTGGTTTAACATTCGCGCCTGCCGCGTCATGAAAAAGTGGCGGAGAAGACCCCGCTGCAGCAGGAGAAGCAATAAAGGTAGCCGGTTCGGGGTCATGCGTGCCGTAAATTCACGCACTTGTTGCAAGTTATGGGCGCGGACACATGGGCAGGGCAAGCCGAGAACTTAATTTCGGTGGCCGTCTTTCGTGATAATGTGACACCACCTGAATCCCCCACCCCGTTGTCATCGCCGCGCGGGTTTTCTCCCGCCGTCTTTCGGCTCGGAAAGGAGGGGGCCGCCTTTGCAGCCGTGTCGGAAGTGACCCTCCATCGGGTAGATATAGTGGGCCATATCGGAAGGCGGATGCAGTGCAGTTCGCGGCGGGCGCCGAAGACGACGCGCGCAAAAAGCGATACATCGAAGCACCCAACCGCTACCCAGTCGATTGAGACAGCAGCCCCACGTCGGGGCATTAAGGATTGGTGCTTCCGAGTGGGTCGTGATTCAAACGGGTGTGCGGCGCCACAGCGGCGCGGTCGCACTGCCACAACGACGGTGGTGTGGGCGTCGCGTTTTGGCGGGAAACGGAAGACTATGACTCAATCATCATTGGATCCGAATCCGAATGTAAAAGTGTTATTATGAAATTGCAATTGCGAGCGTCGCCTGTGGCTGGTGGTGGCCGGGGTGATGTATCGCTTTTCTGCGAAGCGACCGGACGGTGCGGGGAGCGGGGTGGGGTGGGGCGGGGCAGCGCCGCTTCCTTTGTGTCTCTCCTCGCCCCGGTCGCGCTCCGCTCTGCGTTGCTCTACTCGACTCTCATCATCATCTCGGCGCGCATGCCCGCGCCGCATATCGCGGACAAAAAAAGGGCCTTCTCGGCGTCGCGGCCGCACGAGTGCAGCAGTGACAAGGAAGTGTCGCTTATGTAAGGACCAGTCGCAATATGCAGCGTTATCTCCATAGACCGTGGAGTTAAAGTTCAGCCAAAAGAAAGAAAAAAGTCATAGAAAGACAGCTTGGGTCGCGAAATTTCTTTCCGCTGCATAATGCAGTTGCTGCATCGAAATGACCCCATCTGCGACCGTTAAGTGAGTCACCTCCAGACGCAAGGGGTCTCGTCCTTGCCTTTTGAGGTGCGAGCCCCGAAAAGCAGCGAGGCCGCGCTCTCTTGCCTGCCCCTCGTCGCGATGCCCATTCACTGCATTCGCCGGCCAGCCAGCAGCCGCTCTCTCACACCCATGCCGGACGCCCCACGAGTGCGACAGAAACGCACTGTAGAGAAGCAGCATGCTGGTGAGCTGCAGGGCCGGGTCACGACGTGGAGGGAACGCGAGCTTTCATTTTGAGCCTCCTTCCACGTCGGGGAGTTATCAATGGAACAGCTGCGCCCGGAGCAGCTGCCGCATCGCGAAGGCTGCTCTCGTTGAAGCTGCTTGGTCCACGATAGGAGCATAGACCACCGACCGGGTCTACCGAGTACCCCGTGAGAAATGACTGAAGCGATCGATGTAGAAAAAGCGGGGCCGGTGGGAACGGCGAGTTGATAACCGCAGGACCGGCGGTGGGGCGGTAGGCGAGGGGGGTCGCGGCGCGCGCTCCGCTCCCACGGCAAGACCCTTAGCCTCCACGGGGATCTGAGGCGTGAAGCTAATCTGCGGGTGTGGTCAGTACGGTCGGTACCTGTTCTCACCGCCAATTAGGCAGGAACAAGGTGAGGATAGGCTGTAGTACGACGACGCACAGGTGGCCAGAAGTCCAGTTAGAGCAGTGTCGTAGTATGGGCTCCCACTTGTCACTCGTTGCCATTTTGGCGCCCCATTGTCACTGTCTCATCGGCGCAGATGCCTCTTACGTAACCTTATTGATGGTCGTATCTTGAATGCCGTCAACCTTAAGTAAGTAGTCACCATCTCGGATGTTGCGTAGCCCTGCTGCCTGGCACGTATCAAAAACATCATGTCATACCAACAAATTCTTCGTTTCACGAACAATCCGTTGGGTTCGCGATCCCTGCCCTTTGAGGCTTGTAGGATTCGAATCGTGGCCGCAGTGTTTAAAGCGACCTTCCGAGTAGCAAGCCCATCCCCGGCCCATCCGTCCGTCAGTCCAAATGACTTAATTCTCCGCGCCGCAGGAGCCCAATTCGCGCATTGTTCCTTTTGCTAGCTGACGCCGCATCTTTCATCTCTTCCTCCCCCTCCTTATTCTTTAGCTTTCTCTGCAGCAGAGCTCCTTTTCTATTTGTTCGTCGCCAATTTGTTGCACCACGTTATCGAATCTCTGCTGCTGTTACCCGAATTGTAATAACTACTGAAGTTCCAGAAAGAAGCTCAGTGCCACCAACCTCACAGACCGCGAGGGTGGCGGTGGCCAAATCAGCACGGGTGCGTCAGCAGTTGCCACTACTTGGGTGTACCAACACTCCGCAAACACCACCGGCGTTGCGTCGGCGGTGTGCATTTGGCGGCGTTTGCCCGGCGCAAGGACGCTGAAACAAGAGGCCTAAGCCGATGACCCGACCGGACTGCCTCCACGGACGGCAATGGTCGCCGAATGGTGGCGCCACTGCGACGCCTTCAGTGTCGGGGCGTTGGCCACACGGTCGGCGCGCAGCGGCCGGTACAACGGTGGGAACCGAGACGCGTCGCGGTACCGCACCGCGCGCCGCACGCCAGTCTTTTGTCTGGACACGGTTATCTGGAATTGTTTGCATGTACGCCTTTCGCGCTTTTTGCGCACCAAGAGCCCCGGCGAGTCCCAGGCCGCCGTGCAGGGCCGCCGTGCCACGCCAGGCGAAGGGCGACGTGGGCAGCGACGCGCTTTACGGCCGATTCTTGTAAATTTACGTGGAAATAAACGGGCCGCCATATTCCTCAGGCAATCCCTGCAGGCGTGCCTGCGTCCTGGAATAATGGATCGTTTCTTCGCAGCGCTGCTGAAACTGGAGCGACAATTTAGGCGGGTTTGGCAGTGGCGCTGCTGCAACCGCCGATCTGCCGTCTTTTGGCCCACTGTGCGCCGTGGTGTCAGTGAGGCCACTTGCTGCTGACAAAGTGAGCAATTAGGCGGTCCGGCCTCAACGTCAAGGGGATTTGAATGCATATAACTGATGCGCGGCGCTTTCGGCGAGAATCCCGCCAGTCCACGTACCTTGAGCTGGGACCTTCGTTTCATTGCATTTCACCTTCACACTCTTCTCATTTTTTGTTTCTGAAAACAGACAGTCTTCTTGCTCATCGTTATTCGTGTGACCGTAACTGACCGGCCGAGAGGACGCGCCTAAGTGACCCTTGACAGCGGGTTGCGCCACGCGGTGTGAAAAATGCCGACAATTCGTCACGCAGCGCGATGCGCAGCGATTCTCGACGATGGACGTCGCTAGCTTTTTCTCGATTTGTGGAAAGGAACCAGGAGGGGGCACATCTGCCTCCGCGAAGTCATTCGGTGATGTGATACTGCAGGCCACTCCGTCACAGTGACTCAGCGTCTTGGGCAGCACAGGCCGCCCTTTTGTGCGTTCCAGCGGTATAGCAGTTCCTTCCGAGCATGCCTTATTGTGAGTTCACTACTTCCTGTCGAGAATACGTGGTGTGGTGCTCTCCAAACGGAAAGGCGGGATATTACCAGAAAGCGCCCCCTGGCGCAGCGTGGGCGGTGAGGTCATATGGAAAATAGGTCAGAGGAACGGAGGTGCATGCTGGGAAACCGGACCGCGGGTCCACCCGGGCCCGGCCTTTCGGGACTATTCGGGACTCCCCGATCCATCGCCCTGCTCACCGGCTGGGCTGGGTAAGGCGGACTTCTGCTAGCTACTGCTGCAGCCGCGCGGGCAGGGTGACGGATCGGGGAGTCCCGAATAGTCCCGAAAGGCCGGGCTGGGCGGACCCGCGGTCCGGTCTCGCAGCATGCACCTCGGTTGCTCTGACGTGGGCGGGGCCAGTCAAAGCAGGGCGAAATAGCACAGACTCGGCGTAACTACGCTAATGCCAAAGCGCACAAGTAGTGCTCGTATTGGAAATTCAATTTTGTTTCCGCGCAGCAATGATGGTGCTGATGCGTGTATGTGTGTGTGCGTGTGAATGCAGACGCAGGCGCCTGTGGAGTGCAGCATAGGCAGACCCGCAAAGCTGCAGCGTTACGCGGGCTCGCCTAACCTGCATTCCACAGGATGAGGCGTCAAACGAGAGGGCACACAAATAAGCCGAAAAGGGGTACAAGCAAAGAAAACATCAACAACAACGCGAACAAACAGGGATGAGTTATTGCAATTCCAAATCGATTATTTACTGGTGGTGGCGCGCTGTCACGTGCTCGGCTGAGCGGTCAATCGACTGGACAAGGAAGTCACGTTCCCGTCGCGGCGACCGCGTCCGAAGCAGGTCCCCGCCAGGGGTCGCGCCGCGCTCCGGACGCCTGGATAACTGCTTATGTCCGGCTGTTCAACATTCACGTAACGCCCGTAGAGAGTGGGACTCTGTTCGGGTCAGCTCCTCATCGGACCTGACCTCCTCTGCCCCGCGCAGGACCCTACTTAGCACCTGCTGAACAAGCTGGACCGCAGCCAGCGCCGGTGACGCTCTCGCTCCCAACCTGTTCCGTTAAGTCAGCGTAGTGTGCAGTAAATGGACGGATTGTAGAAGGTCGTAAAGGAGGCCCTCTCCGTGTGCCCTGCTCACCGGGCCGAGCGGCGTCCTTCGCGGTCCTCGCACCTGGCGACCTCTGGGTTATTGAATTAACGTGTCCAGGAGTAGTCAAGCGCTTTGCTCATACTCGGACGGACTTGTGGTCAAAGCCTCTCGCCCTCGCCTGGCCCTGGGGTAAACCCATTAGCCACCCATAAGTGTGTGAAGGATGCGCCTTGTCCACCCGCCCACGGTGTGTGCACGCCAGAGCCCAAGCCCACACGGCTTTTTTTTTCTGATCCGTAAATTCAGCCACCTCTAGAGGATAAAAACTTGGCTCCGTGACTGAAATTTAGTTGGGGGACCACAGTTTACAGTCCGTTCTTCAGCTCTATCTCAAATTATTTGTATGTGTGAGGGCCGCGCGGTCACCCTGCATTTTAAAGCATTTCAAAGTTTCTTGGTACGAATCTCGCAAGGGCCGTTCCATAAAAAAATCTCATTCAACGAACGTTAATGAAAGCAGATGATACTCGTTTGGTTTTCTTTCGATGATATTCGTTTGGTATTGTCGTGTGTCGGGATTGTCAATTTTCCGCGCAGGCGCGAGGAGGGGGTGCCATTGTTTACGCCCGGTGCCGCTGGCGCTGGACGGGGGAGGCATTGTCGGATTCCGCGCAGGCTGCGCCTCGCCTCGCCTCGCCTCACCAGACAGCCACAATCCCGCCCTGGCATGCCGGCCCCACTATTATTGTTAGGATACGCGCTTGGTTTCTCGAGAGTTAAAGCTAGCTGACACCTTCATATGTCTTGTAGTTTTAGGTATGTTTGAAGTGTGAAGGTATCATCTGCTAAAAAGTAGCTAAAACGTCCTTTGCCGTTCGGGCTCAGCAAGCTCCACGTGCACCACCGGCACGCTGGCGGTGCGCGTCGCTCACCTGCTGCTCTTTCCCAGACACAATGTTTGGAGCAAAAGGGCTCGTTTTTGTTTGTGTGCACTGGTGAGTGTGTGAAGCAAGCGTGTGTGAAGAGGATGCTTTTCCCGCAGGGCGCCAACTCGGACTGGGGTTGGTCACGCTAGCTGGGCGGGGGCGGCCCCGTTGGTCGCTTTGATTCGGGAGGAGAAGGAGGGCGACCTTGATGATCCACCGGCTTAGCGACTTAAACGGATTGCAGTTGGCCGGCTTGACGGGGGCCTAGCTCGGCCCAGTCATGCTGCCTGCCCCCGCGGTGGTCGTCAGGTGGCCGTCCTCCTCGCCGTGTGGTCTGTGCGACACGCTGTGGTCGCATCGGCCGGCATTGCCGCTCGCCTGGACCGCTCGGCCGGCGCCTGAGCCCCAGGGTCAGCGGGTCGCCGGGTGGCCGCGGCAGACGACACGCAGGGCGCCGCCGTCTCCTGAGCCAGGTACGTTGACGATCGCTCGCACCGGACTGTTGCCTTTGGTCTCTGTCTACCTCGCACTCCTTCGAGACGCCCCACGAGTGCGTGGGAGACACAGCGCCGAAGAACTGATCGAAGCCAGCCTTCGCGCTGAACTTTTAATTTCGACAATGGAGGGCGCTTCGCGTTTGGAACACCGAAATTCGTTCGCGCTGCCTGCGGTGCGACGCGGTATAGTCAGAGCAAAAAAACATTTTAAAAAAATGGTCGTTAACTTTAAAGTTAATTTCCACTATACTTCACCAGTGAAATCATCGTACTCCGTTCTGCCATTTTGCTTAAGTCTTACCAAAATCTGTCGGAAAATTTCAGAAATGCCATAAAGGGCCAGGCCCCCCGAATGAAAGCAAGCTGAGAAAGCCGGTCCTGGGACAATACTATAAGGCTACTTCGTGCCTTAAAAAAAAAAGAAAACACGACGCATTGCATAAGGCGCATTGATGCAGGCAGTGACGCAAATAATTGGGATGGGAGGTGCCGAGTGCCGACTTGTCTTTGCCGCTTTCCCAGAGGCGGCGCCCGCTCGGCCGATACGCGCCCTGAGATGCGACTGGCATTTGGCGCGGACAAAGCGAGCATGATGAACCGACCGGCACCTGTCTAAATGCGCGCAGCGAGCACCATCACCTGGGAGCGCCTCATCAGTGACGCAACGCGGCGCGCCGTTATTGTGTGGGTGATGTATCGGCCGGGCGGGCAGTCGAGTTAGCGCAGCCCTCAGAAAGCGACGAGCCGCTCGCACTTCATTAGGAAAACACTATTTGTCCAAGATGAGATCGCGGCGCTTGTTTGCCATGCCGCGCGGCATTGTTGTGTGTGAGTGGGCGTGAAAGTGAGCGCGCTGCCTTGGGCCGCCGCGGGCCGCCTCGGGCAGTGACGTCACGCCGTGAATGTCTGCACTACTTCTCATTGGCGGTGCGGGTCTAGGCCGCGACCGCGCCGTCCGCGACCGGAATTTGTCATCCCAGTAATGACAAACGTGCACGTCCTCCTCTTCGACAGGTGCACTCCCTTCTCTTCTGCCGCGCTCTCGCAATAGCCGCCTGCAAATAATGTCGTCGTGCGCCGAACACACATTCGCGCGCGTGTCGCCTGTTGGCATATGAATAGGCCACACTCGCGCCCCCGGTGGCGGGTGACACAACTACTCACTTCGTGCGCGCTAGGCCGCTAGGTGCGGAGCGCAGCGTTTCGACTACGTAGTAGTGGCCGTGTAGTATTGCGTCGGGAGCAAAGCCGACAATGTTTGCCAATGAGTCGCGACACACACACACACACACACACTCACACTCACACGCACACACACACACGCACACGCACACACACACTAACAGCGGAAGCTCCCGGGGCTTTTCCCGTCGCGGCGGCAGAGGTAGTCACTTCGGGGTGGCCAACCTTAAGCACTTGACCTTCCTCAAAGAGCAGAGGCAATTAAGCAACAATTAGTCACCACCTCACCACAAAAAAAAGTGAAATATAGTTTGATTGGTTAGAGAGCACTTAAAGACTGCGTCTTAAATTGCGTCCTGGCTCCAGCACAGGGCCAGGTCGTACTGTCGCTTTGAGCTCCACGCAGACTGCTGAGCGTTCCGTCGCCGTGTTCCTCTCGCATCCCGGCGGGACGCCGCACGAGTCCGAGAGAGATTCAGTCGCAGGGGGTGGCAACGCCGTTAACATGCATATTGCCGCCATGTGCGGCGGCCCCCCCCCCCCCAAATCATGACACTTTTCAAGGAGATACTCTCTGAGACCTGAAAAGCAATCGAGTAAAATTTTGGAAGCAGCATCAAGTTTAAAGGTCACTTTAAAGTAATAAATTGAACCTGAGCACACTTCCGATCTATTTACCCCTCAAAAACGTGTAAAAAACGTGTCAACTTATTTTTTCAAAACGTTAATCTCGAAAAGTTTTTGAGCCTTTGAGATGAAACCTGGCCCAATTGACACTTCATCAATTCCTACATTATCGTAATAACGAAACAGCTTTGCATAATTAGACTTAGTATTTTGCATCTCGGCAAATTAATCTCTAGATGCAAGGGTGTCACACGAGGCGTCAGGGCATGTGACGGGCGTTGCGACCCCCTGGCCGGTGCATCTGCTCTGATTTACGAGAGTTCCGTCGTCGTCCGGATCAGAACACACCCGGACCGAAGGCCGTAAACGGATGAGCAGTGGCGGGGCGGGGCGGGGCGGGGCGGGGCGTTGGGGAGACAGCTTCTCCTCGTCACCGCGGTGGAGGTGGCAATCCGCGCCTTGATGGACAGCCGGAAGACTTGCCATAACGCGGCGCCGCGCCGCCGCCGCGCTGCCGCCGCACCGCGCCGCCGAGACGCCACCGTGGCTAAGGATGCCCGGACGTGACCAGGCCACGGGGTCAAGTCCAGCACGAACGCCGCGCAGCCCGGCGAAGCCTCCTCCCTCGCCGTGCCCGCGAATCGAATCCAGCCAGATGTGTATCGGCGTGGCGCCGCCGCCGCCGTCCGTTTGCAGCACGGCCTAATGGCTAGGAGTGACAGCGCCGATTGTGCCCTGGGAGCGTCCTAGCGCAGTGAAAAACGACGTGACAGCGGCAGGACGGAAAATTGTCGTCCCGCCGATTCCGAAGTGGGGCCCGCACGCCGTCAATGCTGTCCGTGTTGTTTCGTGGGCCGCGCGTGGCGCTCGGCGCGTGATGCTCGGCGCGTCGCTGCCTCGGGGTCCCGGGGCTCCATCGCCGTGCTCCTCTCAGCGATCGGCCGTTCTGACGGACACGGCCCGCTCCGCTTCCCCGGGGCGCTGCGGCGCGGTGCTTTCTGACGTGCATACCGATGCTTCTCGCGGGCGGGCTCGCCGCGCGTCCGGCCCTGACCTCGAGCCGCTCAACCATCGACGCAGTGCGACGCGCCGTGCTCGGGTTCGAGGGTTCGAGCCCCGCCAGCAGCGACCGTGATTTTTATCCTCCCCGGCCGGCGCCGACACGTCCGCGGACGATTTACCTCATCGACGCTTGCCCTCCAGGTGGAAATGCCATGGGCGGTCATGACGGCAAGCACGGCGCGGCGGGCGGGACGGTGCGCCCGCGTTGAGGGGGAACACTCCCGACTAATGAGTGTCAAGTGGAATCTCCGATCGCCGCACTGTCAGCACGGCCACGCACTGCCAAGCTGCAGCCCCGCGCCGCGCGCCGCCAGCCGAAACAAGGACAACCCGCAAACTGCGCCGCTCTGCACCCAGGCCCGGAAGTCCAGATTGGTCCAGTCCCGCAACGAGCGCGGGTGGCGGCCGAGCGGACCGCTGCTGCTTCGCGGACTTCTCGGCGGGCCGGCCGATTGCGGACACCGTTCGCAGCGTGATGGACATTGGGCAACGCCGGCCATCTTAAATCCATTAGACGGCGCGCGGCGCGGCACAGCACGAAGCCGCGCCGGCAGGGGCGGCAAGGGATGAAGTCAGTATTCCTCGACGCCGGGTCATAAATCGTTTTTCTGTACTTGGCTTTGTGTGCGTGTGAGTGTGGTGCGTGTGAGAGTGTGTGCGTGTGAGAAGGCCGGCCGGACGGACGGACGGACGGGGAGACCGCTGGGATTAGATGGAGGGATGATATTCCCGCGCCAAGGCGTGAAATGAGAAGTCCGTCGCCGCAGTGGGAACGGGGCTGACGGCGACGCCAAGGACGGCGTGAGGACGTCGCCGAGGAGGTCACATGAAGAAGGTCTCCTCGGCGGAGAGCGTCTCGAGCGGCAGCGTAATTAAGAAAAATGCGTCGTCGCCCCTGAGGATCAAAAGGGATTGGAAACAAAGAGCGAGCCCGCCGACGATTAGCGAAAGTAATCCTGGGGGCGGGGCCGAGCGGAGGCGGCGCACAGTGGGTCGGAAGACCGTTGAGGCGGCCAAAAATTCTCGACGCGTTTTGAGCTCTAGAGTCGCTAAAAGGGACTCGAACCGAACGTGTGACTCCTCCAATGGATTCGTCGTTAGGAGAGCAATCCATTGGTGGGGTCACACGTTCGAATCGAGCCATATTTATCAACTCTGGAGCTAGAAACGCGTCTAGAATTTTGGCCGCCTCAAAGGTCTTCTGACCCACTGTGCGGCGCTCGGGTCGTACATGCCGCATCGTTGGCGATGTTGCAGTGTCACGGTGACGCGCGGCAGAACCAGTGTGTATCATTTCCACGCCGCGCGGGCCGGGCCGCGCCGGGCCGGGCCGGGACATCGAGAAAGGCAAAGGGCCAGCCCCGCTCGCTCTTGCCGCTCCCAGGCCCAGGGGGCGTTGCTTGTTGAAACAAACGAAGCAGTTCCAGCAGGCCCTGGCCAGCCGGGCATCTCGCCGATGCGGCATAATGAGGTCGCGGGTGCATCACGCGGCCCCACCGCACAGTGAGTCAAAGGATCGTTGAGGCGGCCAAAATTGTAGACGCGTTTTGAGCGCCTGAGTCGCTAAATGAGACTCAAATCGAACGTGTGACCCCACCCATGGATTGCTCTCCAAACGAGGAATCCATTGGTAGGGTCACACGTTCGATTCGAGTCCCATTTAGTGATTCTGGAGCTCAAAACGTGGCCGGGATTTTGGCCGCCTCAACAGTCTTCTGACCCACTGTGCACCGCCAGCCACCGTAATAGTGCCCTGGTGGCCCCGCGCCGTTGGGGCCCGCCGCTGGCGCCCATTCCGAACAGCGCTTTCGTCGCTGTCTCCTCCGCACTCACGGCAGGGCGCGCGAGGGTGCGAGAGAAACAGAGCACTGTTCGGAATCGCCCGCCTCGGCACGCCAGTCCGGCATGGGGGCGTAGCAGGGGGCGGAGCAGGTCGGCGAAACGACGGGTCGTTGCCGCGATGAACTTCCACGTCGGAGGCACTCGCCGACAGGGTGTCTAATTGAACCATTCGTCAAAAATAAAAAGTTGGTCAAATATTTATGTGCCATGGTGGTGTTTGTCGAGTACTCGTGAAATAGAGCCGGTTCGCGGAGTCCCCTGAAGACAGGACACGACCCGCAGACAGCAGCGCAACGTGTCCTTCCTGGCGGACTGGCCGGGCCGTGGGCCGCGCGACCGCGGCGTCGGTAAGTCACGCGCGCGGGCGTGGCGCTAGAATTTCATTCATTTCGTGGCTGACAGGCGCGAATCGGCGAATCGCTCATCGCATAACGCGGGGCTGCAGCATCGAATGCGCTGTGTCGTCCATGCCGCTGCGTCACCGCCCCCAATAACACCAAGCAGCGGTCCGCAACACCTGCCGCAACGAGTCCGGACCCGGACAAGACTAGCTGGTGCGGCCGAGACCATTCAAGACTACGCGAAGCCACGAGGAGACGCCTCGTAACAAAGTATCAGACTTCTCTCGTTACCGAAAGGACTGATGCGCTCCGCTCCGCCCCGCCACTCCCTTCTCTCGGCAACGCCTTCCCCGAACCGGCAGGCAATATGACAAGCGCGATGGTCTTACCGGGACGACAACACACCGCCATTGGGTAACAGCGTGTCACTGCCGGCGGATCGCCTCGTCTTCGTCAATCCCGCGTAACTTGACGCTGGCGACGCTCAAGTTACGCCGTTTTTTGGCGCCGTGCCCCGCGAACCGCTACCTGACCCCGCGCGGGCGGCCCCAACCACGCCCGGAGCACCACGGCGCACGGTAGCGCCTGTTCGGGTGTCGCCGGGGCCTGAATTTTGTAAGGCCTTTCCTTGTAGGGCTGTTTTTAACCGCGTTGACTTCAGCCCTCTGTCTCTCTCGCGCGCATGGAGCTTTCGGTTGTAATACCAGGAAATAAAAAAAAAAGCATGAAAATCAAATGAAAAATTCGAAATCGGACAGCTGACATGCTGCTCGGCACACCGTCGTTCTGACTGACTGACATAAACACGAATTTTTTGGTGCCCTTTTCCCGTTCCCATCCTTTGAGAACTTCTACGAGCGTATCCCAGCAGCCCGGCGAGTGAATCTGCTTTTATTGCTCCGCCCGGCTTTATGCGCACACCGGCCTGTTTGTGAAAACGAGCGCCGAGCCAAACCAACTTCCTTTCCGGCATCCGGCGAGGAGTGCGGCCGGCCACGCCCGGAAAGGCTTTCCGTCAACTGCTCTACAACTCCACTAAATAGAGGAGAAATGCACGGAATCTTCACGCAAAACGAAAACCAAATGACAGAGGTCTTAGTTCCGTGCCTTTTCTATACCTCCACTTTGAGGTAATAACAGCTGTTTTTCTGCCTCTTCTTCCTCAAAAGAAAATTCACGCCTCGCCATGTTTGTTTTTGTTTTATTACGGTGCCGTTCTCTGCATGAGGGCCCACTGCGCCGGCAGCTGCTCCTCCCACGTGGCGCCGCAGTGCGTTGGGCTGCCTACCCGACGGCTGCACCAGCGCGGTGCGCTCGCGAGGGGGCGTTCCCGCGAGGCGGCACTTGAAGAAAAATAATGATACAAATTACTGCAACTAGACGACTTCTATTTGGTCGGCGCGGAGCGCGTTCGAGTGCGCTCCAAGCCCACAGCGCTGTCGAACGACGCGGGGGCGCCGCCTACCGGAAGAAATGGGAACCTTGCAATCTTGTTGGCGGTCCCCGCCGACACTCTGGAGGATCATGTTATGGCCCGCCACGCGCCACCACCCTGCGGGAGCACCCCGCCCCACCCCGCCCCGCCCCGGGCACCATGTGAGCCCGGCTGAGATAGGTCGCGATTGGCGACGACAATCTACCGAGGGGTTGGCGACGGCGGCGACGGCAGCGGCGGTCGGCCCACTGTTCCGGAGGAGATCCGAATCGAGGCCATCGAGGGCGTGATGCGGCCAAATTAGGCGTGCTCTAACGACCGGCGGCAGATCGGCGCACGCCAGTGGGCCAGCGCGGCAGCGCGCAAGCGCCGCCAATGGGAGGGGGAGGCGCCGGGCCGTCTGCCGGATGGGCTGCCTAGCCGCACGGCGCAGCGCCTCGCGGAGCCTCGCCGTCGGGGCTTCCCTTCCCTCGTCTCGCGCCGTTCTATCTTGTGGTCTGTCTGTCAAGACAACGCGGCCGCAGCGCGGGCGAGGAGGCGGACCAGATAAGTCCGAGAAACGCCTCGAGCCCTGTAGCAGGCGCGTATCCAGGGGGTGGGGTGGGGTGGGGGGTGTCACGGGGGTCATGACCCCCCCCCTTTTCCCCTTAATAAGACGCCTAAAGGTAGGCAATTTGCCGCACAATCCGCCTGTTAGTAAGCAAAAAGCGCGACATGACCCCCTCCTTTTCTCCAGTCTAGATACGCCACTGCCCAGTGGCTCTGCAGTCCGCAATAATACGCAGTAGTATGGATACCCCATTGTCACCCGTCGCCAGTAGTATGGGTACCCCATTGTCACCCGTCGCCAGTAGTATGGGTACCCGTTAGACTCGAGTGCTGTTTTGACTCATTCATAATTTGGAGCGCTGTTGCAAGGACTTGAAGCTCATCAAAAAGCGTGTCCACAGTTACACCCGAGGACTGGTCTGTGCGGGGTGCGGGCGATGCTATCTGTTGGCGGGCAATCAGTGCACGTGTCAGCCGGCAGGGCAGGGCGTGGTGCTCACTGGCCGCGAAATGGGGCGACCCCACCCCGCCTTGCTGCTGTGCTGCGCTCGCGCCTCGAGCAGGCCATCGGGCCACCTCCTCGCCAGCCTGGCGTCCCGGTGCCGCGTGCCACGCTTGTTCGCACGCCGCCACGCCCGCCGTGTGGCACGCGTGCCCGTTCCCATCCCTCCCCCCTCCTCTGTCCTTCTCTCTCCCCCTGCAGCGGGCTCCGTTTGAATGGCCGCAGCGAAGGGAGAGAGAGAAAGAAAGAAAAAGAGCGCCGGGCTTTCATGGTCCTACAAAAGGGCTAACCTGCTGGACGGCGTCGGGATGAGAAGGTGACCGGGGGAATTGGCCGTGTGTGCCACTGTGTGCGTCTGTGTGGGCGAGCGAGGGAGCCTTGTTAGAGCAGAGATAAGACGCACGTCAACGCGCCCTACTCCATCCGGCTTCCTGGCCGCCTCCGACGAGGCCTTGTATCAGACGGGGGGATCAGCAGGTACCGTTCCTTTCCCGGAGGCGCGCCAAAGCCCGTAGCCTGCTGCGCAGGCTGGCGCAGCCTCCCCTTCTTTTTTCCTCCCTCTTCTTCTTTTTTTTCCCTCGTCACGCAAGGCGTTCCGCAGTAGTGATGGATATTCCAGGTATTCGTCCAGGCGACACTACACAGCGGGGGCAAGTCGGGCTGGGCGGCACTGGTCCTGGCACCACCACTCCCATGCTTCCAAAGTGAAGCCTTTAAAAATGGATCAAATCGGGCCGCGTGGGTGGGAGAGCGCGCGGCGGTCTACACTTTTCATTCCCAGAAGGGCGAGGGTGGGCAGGCCTCGCAGCGTGCGGGCAACCTCACTGCGCTGAGCCGGGCTAAACTGGCTGGGTCTGAAAAGGACGCTGGCCGACCTTTCCCCGGGGTCCAATCAACGGGCAAAAAGATGGATCAAGACCTTGATAATCACGAGGCGCGGCAATGTCGTGACAGCGCCTAATCAAATCCTACAGGTCACTTGCATCGGGGCACAGTGGGTCAGACGACCTTTGAGGGGGCAAAATTTTTTGTCGCGTTTTGAGCTCCAGAGTCACTAAATGGGACTCGAATCGAACGTGTGACCCCACCGATGGATTGCTCTCCAAACGAGGGATCCATCGGTGGAGTCACACGTTCGGTTCGAGTCCCTTTTAGCGACTCTGGAGCTCAAAACGCGTCGAGCATTTTGGCCGCCTCAAAGGTCTTCTGACCCACTGTACAAGGGGTCAAAAAAATCATGCCGACCGGATACGTTTGCGGAAGAGGTCGCGGCCGTTTTTGTACCCGAGTGTCCGCTGCGAGCGGCGCCACCTACCGGGGGCGTGGGAACGGCGAGGGCAGTGCCGTCCGCGGCACCGTCGCGAGCGAGCAGTCTCAGCAGACCGGTCATGGATAAATGGAAGTTGCCGTGTTGGCAACGAGTTGCCAGCAACGCCAGAGTTTGCCAGACGGCCGGGCTGCGGGCAAAGCGCGAGGCGGCGGTGGGATGCGCAGGGGGAAGTCGATGCCGAACGGTCGTTCTGTCTCTCTCGCTCTCCGGCGGGACGCCGCATGAGTGTGACAGAGACGACAGGACAGCTCGGAATACCGCGCAGCCCGCGACGCGTGTATCGTCCATACGTCCAAACTTTGATTGCTCAATCTCCCACCGGGCCTTGGGCACCCCAAGTTATCGGCGGCCACGTCGTTACCAGTTGTGGCTGCAGCTGAGGCTGCCGACGTCACACTGTGTGGGCGCGCTGCGGGGGTGCGACACCAGCCTGAATTACTCTTCGCGACCGCGGCGGGCCACACCAAGGAAAAGGCGGGGAAAAAGTGCGGCCAGCGAGCCTTGCTTCTGGATGGGGCTCTCTAATGACTGGCCGGCGTCACCGGCGGCGGATAGAGTGGCCGACCGGCGCGGACCGGCCTCTGATATTGGGTTGGCAACCTTTTTGTGCAGACTCTGCCGGAACAGGGAAGGGGTTGGCGTGAGCGCGCGGTTGGGTCGGGGTTCGTGTCGCCATGGCTCTCTGCGGGGTGCAACCGTGCAAGGGAACGCCAAGAAAATGTTCCGTTCCTCGGCCTCCGCCTCTCGTGGGTTCAACTTGGAGCTGGTTCCAGCTCACCGGCTAGTGTAGTGTTGCGATTCTACCGCAATCCAACATCGTACCGACCGCGTCCGACGAAAAAGAAACCAATGTCACGATCCATTACAAATATGAGGAACATCACAATGACGTACTCCCTCTGGGTCGGTGTCTTTTCAGGTGGCCACGCCACGCACGCAGCGCCGTGCCGCTCGAGCCCGCTCGCTATAGTCCGTCCGGCGGGGTGGCGGGGTCGCGGGCACCGGAGGCAATGTTACCGCGGACGCGCTGTGCTCTCCCGGGTGCCCTCGCCGCGTATCGACCGGGTGCCCTCGCCGAGGCTAGCAGCCCTCCCCCCGACGCCTCCCCTCGCGCGGCGGTGCCCCACCCCGCCGTCGTGAACTCTGGGAGGTCACCCGGGCCGGGTCGATAGAGGCCCTCGCCGGAGGGCAGCGGGGAGGGAGGGGAGGGCACCGGGTCGAGGGCACTCGGGGAATGGCGCGAGTGTGTGAGTCGCTGCATGTACGTGTGCGGGCGTGAGTTTGCACGTGTGTGTGTGTGTGTGTGTGTGTGTGAGCGCGCCGTCGTCCGCGCGCTGCTACCTGGCCGTCACGTGACTCACGGTGACGGTTCAACTGCAGCGCGCTGGACGGCCGGGCCAGAAGAGCGGGCGGCAGCTCCCTGCACTCACTGGGCACTACTACTACCCCCCTCACCCACCCCTACACACACACACACACTCACACGCCCGCGCAGGCCGTTTTGCAGCGTATGCCACTCCACTACCAGCTACTGGTTATCAGATGAGAATGCACGTGTCCCTTCTCCTCTTTTATGGCTGGGTCGGGCTGGGTGGAGCAGGCCCTACTCGACATGGACCAGAAGCAACGACAAAAGTATTTTTTCTTTCTTCGAATTTGATCGACTGGCGTGCGGGGGAAAACACACAGAAGGCGCTCTGGGCCGTGACATGAAAAAGAAAAAAAAATACGGCGACCTTTCTGGACTTGGACCGCGGAAGGGAATAAAAAATGGGATTATGACGACGATGTTTGTTCCGAGTGGCGGAGGCCGCGGCTGTGGCGGCGCGGACAGCGGTACATGCACGCGGGCCGCTCCGGGCAATTTATGGCAGGTTTAAATTCGACGCCGCGCCTCTGCCGGGAACACGGACACGGCGTGCAGCCTCGCGCCGATGCAGCTCCACCCCGCCGTGAAGCAGGCGCACCAGTCTCCCCTCCGCGCCGCACTGTTTGTGCCAATAATTATGTTATTTGCCCCGCCTGGGTCCCCGGGGCCAGGCCAGCCGGCCGGCCGGCGGTCCCATTCCGAACGGGGCTTTGTCGCGCTGTCTCCCTCGCACGCCTCCGGCACGCCCCAACGAGAGCGAGGAAGACAGGCAGTGAAGCAGGCCGCCGCGCGGCTCCGAGGGCCGTTGGCGGCCGCGGGGCTCGCACACCACCCCGACGAGCACCTCGCTCTGGCCGGCGCGTAGCAGCCGTCATCCCTGGCGTTCCCTCCACGCGGCGACACCGATCATTTTCGTGCGATCGATGCCAGCGAGTAGGCGTGCGTTGAATCAAGAGGTGTGGCGCCGCCTAAGCCATCTTCATTTATTTATTTTTTTCCGGCCACATCGTGGTCGTCGAGGTCGAGGTGTCCGTGCACTGTTATTCAACGCATATGACGTCATATTCGTTCGAAGGTGGATTTTGTCACGTTAGTTTGAATATGACGTCTCATTCGTTTGAATGTTGAAGCACCTTCAAACGAATGTGACATTATTTAACACCCTCGCGCCGAAGCCTAACCTAACCTCCATCCGGTGCGAGAACATGGTGCTTATACCGGCGTGAAGGTGTTAACGGCCGTGTCCTGTTCAAACGAATGTGACATCGTGTTCGAACGAACGTGATAAAATTCACATTCTAACAAATATGACGTCCGCATTCGTTGAATAGCAGTGTGTCCAGCGTGAAAGGACCCGTCAGCTGATTTGCTCCGCGCGGCGCCACGCCGTGCGTGGACGTGAATGGTAGGGTCGGACGCACGGACGTCAGACACAGCGACGTCAGACGGACAGGCCGCCGCCAGGCCGCCGCCAGGGGGAAGGGAGTGCGCGCAAAAATAGGTGTGGCAAGCACCGGCGGGAATGGCGTTCTGCAGAGCGAGTCCGGGCACCGCTCTCGCTCGCGCCCCGACGGCAGGCCCGCGAGTGCGAGAGAGAGAGAGAGAGAGAGAGAGAGAGAGAGAGAGAGAGAGAGAGAGAGAGAGAGAGAGAGAGAGAGAGAGAGAGACGGAGGCGCTGTTCAGCCTGCAGGCAGCCAGCCCAGGCCGCGCTCACCCCTCCGGCCGCCTGCCCACCCCGCCGCACCGAACGCGCACGCTTTTCAGAAAATTCAGTAACTTGAATCTACTTTGGTGAAACTTGGTATTTTTGACGCGAACCCGTTTTATGATTGCTGCCTTACCTCTGCAGAACAACGGCCGCAGCGGCAAAAAATAACGTTCTCATAACGGAACCTTGCCGGATAAGCCTAGAAGCGTGGCGCTGCTGGCAGGGGCCTTGCAGGCAGGCTGCACGGAGGCGGCGTAGCCAGCCTCCCTCGGAGAGGCCGAAGGACCACGCTGCTTCTATCTCCCAGAGAGAGAGAGAAAGAGAGAGAGAGAGAGAGAGAGAGAGAGAGAGAGAGAGAGAGAGAGAGAGAGAGAGAGAGAGAGAGAGAGAGAGAGAGAGAGAGAGAGAGAGAGAGAGACGGGACTCCTAACGCGCCTGTTCGCCAATTATAATTACGGCAGGGAGGAACAAGAGTAGCGTCTGCAGCCCGCAGCACTAATCCCGTTAAAAGAGAGCGGGACACTGACCCTCCGAAGTCTGGAGCATTACTTCAGCCCAAGAGCATTTTCCGAAAAGAAAAATTCAAGATAAGCGCGATTAACAGAGCGTGGCTTGTTTAACAGTGCTTTGCGCCATTACGATCACCGCCCCTCTCCGCCGCGCGGGCGCACCAAATTGTTTGAATAAGCGTAGGAAAAGGGCACTGGCGTGTGTTGGTGTGCACCACCAGTGTGTTGTACACGTGTTCGCGCGCGCGCGTGTGTGTGTGTGTGTGTGTGTGTGTGTAAGTGTGAGAGCGAGGGAGGGGGAGAGGAGGCTGTGTGTGGCGAAGGCGGCCGGCGCGGCACGGCGGCGACTGGGTGGCTCGGATTCCTTGGCAACGGGAAACGGTCCAATTTGGCACGGCGCGTAATACAAGTCGGCCGCAGTGTATCGGCGGCAGTCACACGGCCGAAAGTATTGGCCGATTCCAACAAAGCTTGTTCGGGCCAACCGAAGCTTGCTGCACTAAGCAGAAGGTGGCAGTGTCCTTGCTCTCCAAAAACTATTTTAACAAGTGTGATTTGTTTTACTTAAAGTGCAGTCAATTTTTCGAGGCTCTAAAATAGGTCACACGGAAAAAAATAATTAGTTACAATCCAACCGATGTGTCGGTTGGTTTTCGCCATATCAAAGGTCTTCGTTCTGGCAACGAAAATTTTGTTCGAGGGGAGGAAAATTTCGCTGCTCCAACAAATTTATCGTTGTGGTAGCGGATTCGATGGTTGCCTCAGCGGACCGGTACCCCTGGTATCGCAACCGACACATCGGTTGGATTAACTAATTATTTTTTTCCGTGCATTGAAATGATATCCCTGTTAAGATGGATTCCTTCAGCGACTTGAATATACAGTGAAGACGAGGACCATTGCCAAGTCGAGGACACCCTTTCCTGATCCATGCAGTGGAGTGGATGCGGGTCGGCAGAAACTTCGGCAGACCGCAGCATAACGGTAATGGCTGCGTGGCCTTGGGTTGCCCTACAGGGGGATGGCGGGGCCGCCATTCGGGGCGTAACGAGTGCTTCATTATATGCCACGATATCGAGTCCCCGCCGTTTGCGGACCGCTCAAAGCGTTCCTCGTTTTGTCTCGCAAGGGGTTTTTGCTCCACGCAATACACCGCGACGAGTATTCGCCGATGCACTGGTGGAATAAAGACGTCACGCGGCCTGCTGCGCGGCTAGCCGCGGACACGCGACGCGCGCATTTGTCACAGCAGCGCACCCGAAGCGTCAAAACCTCGAGAGCGGCGAGCATGACCATCCCCTGCCGGACGGGGGTGGATGGAGGCACTTGTCGGTGGGAAAGTCACGCGTCCCTGTCCTGTCCGTGTGTGCGAGTGTGGTGGGCGAAGCCGACCGCACCACACCAACAGGAAACAGCCGCCGGACGTTTGAGCGCAAAACGAAAAGGGAGGGTTTGCTTTACAATGCGCGTGGGTGGTGGAACCACCCTCGCCATCCGGTACCTGGTCCGCCTAGCGTACCTGGTCCCTGTATTAATGATGAGGGCCGACCACAAGGGAGAGCAGCCTAATAGGCCGTGGTGCCGTTGGCCACGGTAATGCACGGGGCTCGCCCACGCAGCGTGGCACGACGAGCGCAAAACAATCCTGAAACCGCGTCTCTTCATTTCTAATTTGGCCGTCGTCGTCCTCTTCGTCTCCATTCAGCAGAGTTCCGCTTCTTCAGGGGGCGGGCTGGCTGTGGCCCGCCAGTCCAGTCCGTGGGTGCTGCGTCTGGTGTTGGCGCGGTGATGGAACGGTCGGCCGGGCTGCATGATTTCCCCCGAGGTGGGTCCGTGGTCTGGCTTTCCAGAACAGCGTCAACCCCGGTCAACCCCTGGCCCGATCGCCAGGTGCACTGCGGGCTGCAGCCATCGTCCAGCCGGTGTCCAGCCCTTCCAGTGGACCAAGGCACTGACGACGCCGAGAGGCCCGAATCACTCGACGTTTTCGTGTACACATGAGGATATGAGTACAGGTGAGTGCACCTGATAATACTCATAAATTGGGCAAATTGTTGACGTTTTCACGTCTTTTTAGCCTTTTAAACCAAAACCAATACCGAATCCTATGAAAAAAATTGGTTATTTTTGCTCTTTGAAAAATTGTGAGTACACTGAGTACGGGCTAATGTGTACACATGAGTACACTACTGATTCACCCCTCGGCCGACGCGCACTAGAAACGACCAAAATGCTTCTTTTTCACTTTTTTTTTAAATGCCGTTTTAGGTAGGTCACTCGCCTCACTTGAAAAATACTAAATTACTTTATTGGACATGCCGCCGGCAACACGCGTGTCTGTCATGGCGTTGTTGACGCCGGCGGCGTGCGTCCTTGTCACGACCACCTCGCCGCGGCCCGCCGGCCGGGGTCCTCCGTCGACAACGGCAAGAGGCGTTGCTGGGAGAAGCAGCAGCCCTCCGCCACACTTTGGCGCTAACTCGGCCCCTGAGGAGCTGACGGCGGGCTGGTGCCAGGCTGGCTGCACGACGTCATCAACAAGACAACTACTCGCATCTTGGGTGGCATCGAGGCTCTCTGCCAGAGGCGGCGTGTAGTTGCCCGTGAAGCGGACAGGCCGAGGGACGCCAGCGCGCCTTACGATGTCGGGGTAGGCAGTCCCGCTGAACAGGGCTGCGCGCGGGACTGGCTACCTCCTGGGCGCCAGTGCGCCTTGCGGTGTCAGGCAGTCCCGCTGAACAGGGCTGCGCGCGGGACTGGCTACCTCCTGGGCGCCAGTGCGCCTTGCGGTGTCAGGCAGTCCCGCTGAACAGGGCTGCGCGCGGGACTGGCTACCTCCTGGGCGCCAGTGCGCCTTGCGGTGTCAGGCAGTCCCGCTGAACAGGGCTGCGCGCGGGACTGGCTACCTCCTGGGCGCCAGTGCGCCTTGCGGTGTCAGGCAGTCCCGCTGAACAGGGCTGCGCGCGGGACTGGCTACCTCCTGGGCGCCAGTGCGCCTTGCGGTGTCAGGCAGTCCCGCTGAACAGGGCTGCGCGCGGGACTGGCTACCTCCTGGGCGCCAGTGCGCCTTGCGGTGTCAGGCAGTCCCGCTGAACAGGGCTGCGCGCGGGACTGGCTACCTCCTGGGCGCCAGTGCGCCTTGCGGTGTCAGGCAGTCCCGCTGAACAGGGCTGCGCGCGGGACTGGCTACCTCCTGGGCGCCAGTGCGCCTTGCGGTGTCAGGCAGTCCCGCTGAACAGGGCTGCGCGCGGGACTGGCTACCTCCTGGGCGCCAGTGCGCCTTGCGGTGTCAGGCAGTCCCGCTGAACAGGGCTGCGCGCGGGACTGGCTACCTCCTGGGCGCCAGTGCGCCTTGCGGTGTCAGGCAGTCCCGCTGAACAGGGCTGCGCGCGGGACTGGCTACCTCCTGGGCGCCAGTGCGCCTTGCGGTGTCAGGCAGTCCCGCTGAACAGGGCTGCGCGCGGGACTGGCTACCTCCTGGGCGCCAGTGCGCCTTGCGGTGTCAGGCAGTCCCGCTGAACAGGGCTGCGCGCGGGACTGGCTACCTCCTGGGCGCCAGTGCGCCTTGCGGTGTCAGGCAGTCCCGCTGAACAGGGCTGCGCGCGGGACTGGCTACCTCCTGGGCGCCAGTGCGCCTTGCGGTGTCAGGCAGTCCCGCTGAGCAGGGCTGCGCGCGGGACTGCCCGCACCCAGAAAAATGATTTCTTGAATCAAGTAAAATATTTTTCTTGATTAAAAATGCTTGAGTTAAGCTAAACTGGGTGTCAGATCAATACTAATAGGCTTTGCATTGATTCAACTCTAACCATATCAAGAATATTTCTACTTCACTCAAAGCAGAACTTTACTTAGGCACATTAATGCAAAAAATTGCTTGCATCAAGTAAATTCGACTTGATTCAAGAAATCATTTTTCTGGGTGTGCCTCCTGGGCGCCATCAGAGAGCGCTTAGCGTTGCTCAAGAATTACTCAGCAGCGTTCCGGCTGCATTAGTAAGCGGGCCGGGAAGCGAGGAACCACGTCGCACGGCGCGTCTAGCTAGACCCTCCGAGGCGGCTGGCTGGCTGTCAGCCCCGACGAGCACGCGCCGACCGCTTCGCGGTGTGGAGTTGGTGCGCGTGGTGGTATCGACGCAAAGCGCAAAGACGCCCTGGCAAATACAACCCTCAGCCTGCCTAACATGCCCGGCCTGTCCTCATCGAGTCCGGGACGGCAGCCCGTCGGGGCGGTGGGGAAACCTGCCACAAGTGGCGCCTGACTTTAATAATACTCCGTACACGACAATACTTGAATAATACCGGTAATACTGATAATACCAATAATACGATAATACTAACTTTTGTGTCTATTTCATCATGCCGCGCATCATTTTAGTCTCTAAGTTTTATTCAGGATCGAATCTTATTGAATCAAAACCATCTGAATGGTCTGAAAACCGCGCGAGCGGAGCAAAACGCAAGTGAAAGACCCGAACGCACTCAAATCCTCTCCGGTGCCCGGAGGGTCGCCTACCAGCGCGGCGGCTGCTCCAAGTTCGGGGAGAACGCAGTAAGCACACTGGCTGTTGCCTACTCCCGGCAAGACCTAACCTAACCTACTCCTGGCAAGACTCCCATTGGCTTAATTACCCTGAATTTGACGGTGTTTTATCGCACCGATAATACTCCAATAATACCTCTAATACTTCAATAATACCGATAATAATAGTACTCCGTACACGATTTAGGAGAGTCATCCACCCTTTGACCTGCCATTTGTAGGTGAGGGATTGATCTGCACATGGGCCGGTGGCAGTTTCAGGGGGAGATTAAATTCCTGCCGCAGCGGATTTCAGACAGACTGGTGAGAGGACCGTGGGTGCTGACTCGTGAGAAACGTATTCCCTTCCATCGAGGGGGTAAACACTTCAAGAAGTCGTGTACAGACTACTCGGTGTTACAATGTATTACGGTGGTATTACGCGTGTATTACGGCATTAAAATGCTAAATTTTTCCACATTTGGCCCTAAAATGGTATTACAAATACGTGTATTACGCACGCATAATACACGGCTTTTTTGTAAAGGGCATTGCGAAAGTGTTTACCCCCTCGCCTTCCATGGAAGCAATGTTTTATGATTCTTTTTGGCTGAGATTTTTCTTCTACCGAGGGACTGCGGCCTCTAGCCTGCAGGGCTTACACGCGATCCGGACGCAGAGGAAGCGCCCTCCTGCCTTCCGGGATTAAAGCGAGTCTCGGCGGGCCGCAGAAGCTCTGCCTTCATCGCCGTCTCGTGGCGATGTCTGACACGTATCGGATGACCTGTAATTATTCTGATTTGATTCACCTGGACGAAATCGATTCCTGCGTCTAGAGCAATGGAAAGGCGAGACTATATTCTAGGGCACGATCGCAACGTTGTTAAATCACGAGAATTGTTGTTTTTATCGACAGGCTAGCGCGCGACCCAGGTTCTTGCAAATATATTTTTTTTTCTGAAATAATGAATTTGCAACGCGTTCCGAACACTCGGGTTGCGAATAAAATTTTATTTGGCCGGTATGAGATATGTATATGTGGGCTAACATATGAGCTGTCACAGCTCTCTCACTCGCGCTCTCAGCCGGCCACAGTGGGAGCCACACAGTGCGGAGCCACGAGCCACGGCATGCGCGCACTAATTGACAGGCGGACTGGCACTGCAGTGTCGCAGGTGTCAATCCGGGCCTGGAAACGAAAACACAAAAAGAAAAGCCTTGCAGTATGCACACGATGCGTGCGTCAGAGAGGGCGGCAGTTCACTTCCGCTGCGATTTTGCGAGTCAATTTGTAAAAGAAAAGAGAGAATCGATTCCGTCACTTAAAGTGCAATGAAACAATTTCCTTCAGCTTATGCGACTTGAAATTAATGCAAATGTGTCGCTCTTCCTCCGCGTCAGTGAAATAATTGCCCCAACGCTAAGTTGACGTTTCTCTTATCCGTAAGCAGAGCTAATTCTTTTTTTCTCGGAGCCACCCCGGCCTGGGCTGGCCTGGGCATGCGGCACGCGCCTCCGCCCGGCAATCTGACATCATGAGACAGCCGCACCTCGGCCGGCTGGCTGGCGGGGGGAGGTAGGGGGGAAGGGAGGTCGGGGGAGGGGGTAAAGATTGGTAGGACGGGCCGGCCGTGCTGGCGGCGCAAAACAAGATAGTTGAATCAGCATGACCACCAGGGCGCAACGCGCGGCGTAGTGACGTCACTGGACCAATGGCGAGGGGGCCGGGCCGGGGCCGGGCCGGGGCCGGCAGTGCTGGAATGTGGGGGCCCGGGGCCCAGGCTGGTCCTGGGTCCGCGAATGGGGCGTCGCGGGCCAGGCAGGCAGCGGTATACCCCGGCGAGTGGCGGCCGAGGTGGAGGGAGAGGGCCTCAGCGCGGCGCTTGCCCCCACCCGGCGGTGCTGGAGGCGGGCCGTGCCCGGCCGTGCCCCACGAGCTCCAGCAGGCCGCGTCGGCGCACGGCGCGCACAGGCCCTGCCTCCACCCTCCCCCGCCTCGCGCCGCCCCCGCCGCACCGCGGCACCGCGACCCGGAGGGGGTAGCCGGCTCGGCTCCGGGACGGCGGGTGCGCGCCGTAGTGCTGCAGAGGCGTGCAAGACGCGCGGCACCTGACGGCGGCGTGTCGGGCAGCGAGAGTGTACATCGCCCTGCCCTTGTTGACAGTGGGGATGTCCGGCCAGTGAGCGCGGCACACAGGCCGGCGCCAGTGAGTGACAGAGAAGAACACCAAGTCCCCCGGAGTCCCGGACAGCCCGCGACCACGGCGGCCCAGGACACGGCGACCACGACGGCGGGCACGCCCTCGGCCGGCGATGGCGGCGGCACGGCGGGGTCGCTGCTAGGGCGGCTGCACCGGTCCGCGGCGTCCTACCTCACCGCAGCGCCCGAGGCGCCGCCGTCGCCCGGCCGCGTCGCCAACCTGAGGGGCTACCTCGTGGGGCGCTGGAACTCGCTGCCCGACACAGGTAGGCACCGCCGTCACTCCCTGCACGTGCACGCGGCGGAGGCTCCGGCAGTAGGTCGAAGCAGGGGGAGGGAGGAGGGGGTCGATGGGCCCCTTACCCTCTTACCCCCTTACCCTCTTACCCCCTTACCCTCTTACCCTCTTACCCCCTTACCCTCTTACCCCCTTACCCCTCCCTCAAGGCACTAGTTTGGATGTAAAGGGCTTTGCGTGCGGACTGCAAGGGGTGGGGCGCCCCGGGGCCTGGAAGTGGAAGCCCCATGCATTTATGTCAGGAAACGCCGAAAAACGAAATCCCATGGACTACTACAGTTGTTAGCTCATTTTTCACCGCAGCGCTCTCTACTCTTTCGCACAGTGCCATTAAGCTTTCGGTTTCTTGGCTGGTGTTGGACAATATCGAGGGATAGGGATAGCCCGAGCCCAGCATCCAGTCCGGGAGCCACCGCCACCTTTTACGCCACCATCTCCTCTCGTTCACCGCAAACCAAATGCAGGGAACCCCTTCGGCAAATATTTATGAAGGTCTAGAAAACATACATAAAAAAGATGATATGGAGTGCTGCCGCTTGACGCTACTAGGAAGTCTAGACTTAGTCCAGCGGTGCAGCGCGCGGGTCGGACCCGCCCTGCCGGGCCTACACCCTAAATGTTTTTGTACAAATTTTGTACGAGACATTACAGTTATTTGTGCAGATGAACTTTTCGTACAATTTTGTACGATATTTTGTACAAAAACGGGGAAATTTGTGCAGATTTTCGTACAAAAAATGTACGAAAAGTTCATCTGCACAAAAAACTGTGATGTCTCGTACAAAATTGTACGTAAGATTTAGTGTGTAAAGACCTCTCTCTGAGCACGCGCGCGTTGCAACTAGTTTTCGTACAGTGACTGAAGCGATGAGGTGAGCAGTAAAGCCCCTCAGGCTCTCCACTCGCTGGGAAGCGGTCCTGTTCCCCGACGCACCGTTCCCAAACCAGGCCCCTGCGCTTCTGGCAGGACTTGAAGTAAAGTTAGTTCGCGTCGAGCAAGGGACCTGGCTGGCCCAGAGGCGCTTCCCCACACCACTGGTTTTGTGACCAATAACATGTCACGATATGGGAATGCACTTGGAAGGAGCCCGCTGCATGTGCATTGTAACGCTGCGGTATTTAGAATGGTCGCCGCATCGCGCCCAACGCCCCACCCCGAACCGTTGCTTGTTATTCCTTCCCATTAAAGTCGATGCTTAGGGCAAACATACCAGGCGGGGCGTGGCGGGGCGCGGCGGGGCGGCGCGGGGCGGCGCGTGTCCCTCGGGGTTAGGTTCAAAGGGAGAGGGTCAGGAGGGTGGCGGTGCTGGCGGTGTCGAGCCGCGAGGAGGACCATAAATTTATTTCAGGTCACAACACACTGTAACGGTCCGACCCGTCTCGTCAACTTACACGGACAAACTTCCCGGAGAAAACTCGCCGGGAATTGGTGGTGACGCGGTTCCCCTTCCTTCCCACTCCACCGGAAAGGAAAATACTTGTGCCTTTTCTGAGTCCTCCTAAAGCACCCACGACCTTGGAGCGCCGCCGCCGGGTCCCTTTGACAGGCAAGTCGAATCAAAAATATTTGCTCACCCCACCAAGCCGAAGCAGCGTGGGACGGTGTGTCGCTCTCGAGATTCAAGTGGCGCGGCTTGGACTGGGAAATGGAAAGGGGAGGGGGAGGGGGAGCTGGAGACGGGGGAGAAGACTAGACAGAGGTACGGGGTGCACTTCCCTTTTCCACCAATTAGCTTAATTACGGCAACTCTACTGAAAAATAGTTTGCGAAATGACTTGCGGTGTACTAGCGCTGGGCGAAGGTCGGACAGACATAGCTGGGGAAAATGTAGCCGCCTGTGCTGACCGCGGCGGTGAGGCCGAGACCCTTCCCCGCCTGCCCCTCGGCCCCCGCCGCAGACACGAAGGGACCCAGGTTGAACGGAGGAGGGAAGAACAAAGACACTTGTCTGGTTTTGTCCGAACAGTCAAGTGCACTCGACGGCAAAGGGGAGCGGCTGAGAGCGGGGCGGGGGAAGGGGGGGGGGGTGCCGCGGGCGGGGGCGTGCGGCCCGCAGCGGAGGGGAGCGGAATGCTCATTAGAAATTGGATTTTGTTTCGCATTTGGATGATCACAGCGCCGCGGCAAGGTGTGCCGGCCGGCGCGCCCCACGCCCTCCGGCCTGCACCCTCTGGGGCTCCCTTGCCTTGGCTGGGCGACAAAGAGACAGGGCGGCCGGTCGTTACTGCAGGCCGCGGAAATGAGTGATGTACTGCTGGAGGCCAGGCCGGGCCCGCAGCCCCGACCCGCGCAAGGCCCACTGTGGGGCCCGGTCCTCGACGCCGTGCTCCTGATTGGGTCGCCGCCCGTTTCGGCGAGGGTGCGGAGGGCTGCCCAGGGCGGCGGCAAGAAAGGGACTTATTTTCCCCCGGAAACGAATCGCTAAAATATTTAATACCTGTTTCCTGAAAGTTTGATGGCTAGGGGTTGGAGAGGGTGGCGCCCGGAGCTGGAGCCGCGCCGCCGCGGGGTCGCGCGCAGGGTTGCCAACCTGGCCTCGCAAGACCTGGCAACACGGCGGAGACAAAAAAAAGGCGTCATTAGAAATTTTTTAAAAAACATCGTGAGCAACAATTTAAGAAATAGATTTTCAGGGATCAGAACATGGCGGATGCAATTTAAAACAGGGTGTCGACAGTGAGGGGGTCGTGCCGGGTCGAGGGCCTCGTTGTGTTCTCTCTCTCTCTCTAATGGTCGCCTCGCGTGTGTCCGCTGTTTATCCGCGCACCGGTCGCATCGACGGCGATATTTATAGCGCCACCCTTCCAGTGACATGCGAGGGGACCCACTGGGCGGAGACAATTCCGCCTGGAGAAAGAAAAGTCGGCCTTTCCGTCGGGAAAATAGCTGGCAGAAATTGTGTGTTAAGCGTGAGGGTTTCCATTATTTTCCCTGGTGAAAGATTCATCAATTTTTTTTTCAATTTTTCAAAAAAAAAAAAAAAAAAAAAGAATAACCTTTGGAGCCCTTACTGTTAACGCACCTCCCCACAGAACCACCCTCAAACCCTCCGCCGGGGTCCTGAAAGGCCCCTGGGGCGCAAAGGGCAGGGCGGCGCGCCGCGGCGGGGCGCAGTGGGCTAAGGGCATCGGGCCGAGCGCCACTTGAGCCCCGTGTACGCTGTGCTATGCCTGTGTTGTGCTGTGCACGAGGGCGCCGCACCAGCCGGACGCGGTCCACGCTGGTGTGTGGGTGGGTGTGGGCGGCCGCGTGCTCATCACCCCACCCCCTTCATTACGCAAATGTATTCATGTGATCGCCACGCCAATTAGTGTCTGCTACCAAATTTAACATGTAAATAAGAAGCGCTGCGCCACCCCCTTCCGATCTCGCTCGCGATCACACCGAGGAAGCGAGTCCGCCGGACGACGTGTGACGTCACTGTGAAGTCACTGTGACGTCACTGTGGTTGCTGCAGTGCATGCTGTGCTTCTGTCCGCAGGTCGGGTGTGGGCGGGTGGCGAGGCCTTGGGCAGGGCCTTGGCCAGGGCGGCCGGGCTTACACTGCGCACCCCTCGGACGCGTAGCCTTTCAACCTAGTCGCGTAACGAAAACATGGGGAGGGTGGTCCGCGAGAAAGGCCAGAAAGACAAAAGCACGAAACGCGCTAACACGAGCATCTTTTGTTTGTCTGTCCGAAGGTTGTTGATGGGGCTCTAGACCATGGGGACGGTGCTGCCATGGTGCCGCTCAGCCAGCCCCCGCTCCACCCGACCAGCAGCCCGCCGTCGTCGTGAAGCCTGACTTCCACGCCGCCGCCATGAACTCCATACCCGTGCTGGGGGACATTGACTGGGCCAACCTACGGGCGACGGTATGGGCGCGCCTGCAGGAGCCGACGGCCCAGCGCAAGCTGGTGCTGGTCATCGTGTGCATCGCGCTGCTGCTGGACAACATGCTGTACATGGTCATCGTGCCCATCATCCCGGACTACCTGCGCTACATCGAGGAGAGCGACCCGGACTGGGAGCCACCGCCCATCATCAAAAACGCCACGACGCCGGCGCCGGGCATGCCCGTGCACCGGGACCACCACGGCCAGGACACGTCCACGGGCGTCCTGTTCGCGTCCAAGGCCATCGTGCAGTTGATGGTGAACCCGTTCTCGGGCGCCCTCATCGATCGCATCGGCTACGACATCCCCATGATGATCGGGCTGGTCATCATGTTCCTGTCCACGGCCGTGTTCGCGTGCGGCCGCAGCTACGGGCTGCTCTTCTTCGCGCGCAGCCTGCAGGGCGTGGGCTCGGCCTTCGCGGACACGGCCGGCATGGCCATGATCGCCGACCGCTTCACCGAGGAGTCTGAGCGCTCCAAGGCGCTGGGCATTGCGCTGGCCTTCATCAGCTTCGGCTGCCTGGTGGCGCCCCCTTTCGGCGGCGCGCTCTACCAGTTTGCCGGCAAAGAGGTGCCCTTTCTGGTGCTGGCCTTCGTCTCGCTCATGGACGGCCTCATGCTGCTGCTCGTCATGAAGCCGTTCAAGGAGCAGATCCGCGAGAGCAAGGAGATCAAGGCGCCCAGCATCCCCATCTGGAAGCTCATGATGGACCCCTACATCGCCGTGTGCGCTGGCGCACTCAGCATGGCCAACGTGGCGCTGGCCTTCCTGGAGCCCACCATATCCCTCTGGATGGAGGACAACATCACGACGGACAACTGGAAGATCGGCATGATCTGGCTGCCCGCCTTCTTCCCGCACGTGCTGGGCGTCGTCTTGACCGTCAAGGTCGCCAAGCAGTACCCGCAGAAGCAGTGGCTCATGGTGGCCGTGGGGCTGGCCATGGAGGGCGTGTGCTGCTTCTTCATCCCACTGTGCACCTCCTACAAGGTGCTCATGATCCCCATCTGCGGCATCTGCTTCGGCATCGCGCTCGTGGACACGGCCATTCTGCCCACGCTCGGCTATCTGGTGGACGTGCGGTACGTGTCCGTGTACGGCAGCATCTACGCCATCGCCGACATCTCGTACTCGGTGGCGTACGCGGTGGGCCCCATCATCGCAGGCAGCGTGGTGGAGGCCATCGGCTTCACCGCCCTCAACGTAGGCATCGGCTTCTCCAACCTGCTCTACGCGCCTGTCCTGTCGTACCTCAAAGACATTTACGACTTCAAGCCGTTCCAGAGCGAGGCCAACATCCTCATGTCGGACCCGCCCAACAAGGAGTATCAGACGTACACCATGCAGGACCAGAGGCTGGTGTCCGGGGAGCTCAAGAACCACCTCGAGTACGGCCGGCTGCAGGACGACAACAGCACGCAGATTGCAGAGACCAACATTGACGCGCCGGGCAACGGGTACGCGACGGATCAGAGCTGGGGGCAGGGCTACCAACAGCAGGGCTACCAACAGCAGCAAGGCTACCAACAGCAGGCCTACCAGCAGCCTGCGCCGCAGGCTTACCAGAGGCCCGCAGCGGCCCCTGCACCTGAAGTGCCAACGAACCCCTTCAGGCAAGAGGCGCCCAGCGCTAGCAGTGGTACCAACCCATTCAGACAAAACTGGTAACTTTTTTTTGTTGAGGTATATGCTCGTAGTGTAACTGCCTAAAATGGCTAGTTTTGTTTTATTAAAAATTCACGCATGCGTGGTTACCATCGTTATGTATTAAAAGAGTCGAATGCAAAGATATTTATTGAAATGTTATTTGTTCATTTATAATCTTATGGTCAAACGATTCGACGCCACCAAGAAATGGTGAGACGTCGATGGAATGTACATATTGTAGAACGTTGACACTGTTAAATTTCACACGAGAATCTCGTAAGAAAACAAGACAAGCTGTTATTTGTTTAGCATAAAGGAAAGCCCAATCCTGGTTGATTGGCCAAGAGGAATAAGCTTCCTCATTATAAATGTTGAATGCGCAAACGTTAGTCTAGATTGTTGCTAAATTGTTGTTACGATGCCTTTCAGGCCCTTTTTATGACTCGGTGATAATAGCAGAAGTGAGGTATATGTAAGGTTACTTAAGACTTAAGTTCAGTTTGTTTTGTTTCGCGGTTACACTGGTGAGATCATTTATCGATCCACCGAATTACCAAGAAATCATCAAACATATCAGGAACATCTGTTCCATTTAATTGTAAGAAATGTAAGGAATGTGTGGCTAGATGCATGCAAGTGTGAATGCGGTGTGAATGTGATTCAATTCGTTCAATAGGATTAACGCAAGCATGTTTACATTACAATGCACTTTATGCACTGTTCAAACTATTTCGGCACACATAGTCGAGCGCAGAAATCGTTTGTGATTGTGTATAGAATGCAGCTTGCGTCTGCTTGAGGAGTGAAAGGGGCGTATGCAAGTCGAAAAACTTAATTTTTTTAACTCTAGATACTATCCATGATGTTTCGAGCACATATCTTTGAAAAGACTGCCGCCGGTAGAAATGTATCACTTCCTTCTGTTTAGCAGGTGCTTCAGATACTACTGTATAGATGGAATCGTCCTATCCAGGCGCTCTGTGAGACGTCTGTTCCCTGATCATTCTCTCGAGTCGTGACGTGGATTGTTTCTTAATGTTTCGTAGGTTTTCCGGACTATAATATTCAAGTTTAATGATCTGGAAATTATGGGTTAGAAAGGAATTTTCTGTGTGAATAACCACAAAAGAGTAACGTTTACGCAAAATCTACAGCGTTTGGTACGGTTTTGGTCACCTGTCGAGAGTAAATTAAGTACCAGTTGTCATCGGTTACTTATCGCCAGAAACAAAAAGTGGCCAAACGTTAAACTGGTTATGTAACCAAGGGGATCCACGCACAATTAAACATCTATTATTTTTTTCAAACGCCATGGGGAAATCCTCCGTCTGGCTCCAAGAGTGCGGCTGTCCACGTGGAAGCAATAAAATTAGCATATTTTCTCTTGTGATGTTATGATTATTGTAGATTATATCAATGTAGTTAAAAAATGTGTATGATTTTGGAATTGTGTAGCATAGGCGAGAACCTTTAAAATGATCTGATCATTCTTTCCTCATCATTACATTCAACAGTGTAAGATTGTTTCGTAGCATGTAAGCGAGTACCTCAAATCGTTATTGACTCGTGGGCTTTCGTCACGAACTGTACTCAATGTGTCAGCAAACGCCATGATGCTGCGATTATTACAATTGTACGTTTGACGTGTTGGTAATGCTTGGCTTTTTAGGTGGCTAACTCCCTCATTCTTTCACTTCCACAGAAGCATGCGTCTTGAAGATAATTATATTGCATGCATCACGCAAGCGTGTTTAGCATAAAAATGTAATTATGAGTTGCCTAAAGATCCTCAATGTCAAAACTATCAGGTTACTATTTTGCCTTACTACGTTGTGGTTGTAAAAAAAATTATCTGTACATAAGTAAACGCAAATTATTTTATGATTGCGGTAAGAAAGAAGTTTACGTCGCTAAATTCATATTTTGTTAACGTGATAATAATAGAAGCAGTTGCATAGCAGCACTTTTTCAGTTGTGCTGTAAATCAAATTGAAATTTTGGCAAGTTACTTGTTACTAATCAATATCTGTTATTGTTGGCCTGTTGTGTATCGATAAATTCTTCGAACAGTCAAAATCATAAAGATATATCGTTAATGTTCACTGTTTAAAGGCTGTTTCTACAGTTTATGAGTTGAATTATAGTAAATCGTTTAAAAAGAATGGTGTACGCATAGCGACTAACTAGTATGGAATTCAGAAATTAGATTAAGACATTGGTGCAAAGCCACAATGAAATTGTGTTCGGGAAACCGCACTCAGAATAAATACAGCTACAAAAATGGACAAAATATAATCAGCGAATTTATTTATGTGAAATAAATGCACTGCCATAAAAGTCAGTACACCGAATTTATTGATTTAACTCGGTTTTAAAAATCCCAAAGTACAACTTGCAGCTACACATCTGAATCAGTATTTGGCACGAACACGTTACTGCATCCAACTGTGAGCTGCGGACATAAAAGTTTTTAGACACACTGTTGTGTCGCTGAATCAAGTATTATAATTATAATAGATCACTAATTCGCGTATAATGCTTCATTATTCCGCTTGTGTAACAAAACTTGTATGTGTTTAGAAAATTTTGAACCTTTTAGTCCTGGGTGCCAGAGAACAGTGATGCCGCGAAGGTAGACGTTGCAAAAATCCTCACGTAAAAATAATGTACGTTTAACTGTAAATAAAATATAGTTATTAAAATAATACACCATTTTCTATCTATTGTTTCCGTTTAATCCACTACATGATACACATTCATCTTGACTGTCAAGCGCCGATTCTCTTTCAAAATTAGTTCCTCTTCCACACGGGTGGCCAGAGACCGTGGAAGATATCCGCTAGTAGCGCGAGTCGTCAGAGCCACAGCAGAGAAAGAAACTCAACAAAAGAAAGGCGCAATAAACCCTCTGCCTGCGAGGTGCAACGCGACGCAGCCTTCCCCCACACTGCGGGCTGGCCGCGCGGCGCGTAGCGGGGTGAGAAGCGTTGCTATCCCGGCGCTGTAAGAAGGGTGGCTGCAATTCGCCCAGGGGAGGGGGTTATTAACCACCGGCACCACACAGACCAGTTCGGGGCTGGCCCAGGCTGGCCCCCTGCGGCGTGCCAAACGCCCCAAGCACCACCCCGCCGGACAAAGATTGTTCCGGTGGCGCTGCCGGCGCCCCAGGGCAGGCGGACCCTTCTTGGAGGTGTAAGAGACAGCGTGACGAACTAACGCCACACTTTGGGGCCTAAATGTATTATTATTATTATTATTATTATTATTATTATTATTATTATTATTATTATTATTATTATTATTATTATTATTATTATATTATTTTTTTTTGGGGGGGGGAGAGAATTTTATTAGCTTCGGGATACTTCAGTGTAATTTAAGTTTTGCGGTTTTGTCGGCCCGGGCGTTCAGGGCCCTTTCCCCCTACATTAGCCAAGTCCACGCCAAGAGAGAGAAGGTTCCAAGTAAGCGCACTACGCAGCTCGAGGGCAGAGCGGCCCAGAGCGACACGCCGTGCGCTGTGCAGCCTCAGGGCCGGCACGGCCTCGAACGGGAGTCCTCTTTTTCCTTCCCTCCACACGGGGCGAGGCGGGGCGGGGCGGGGCGGGGCGGTGCGGGCCGCCCGCTGAGTAAGACGCCCGGCCGCCACCAGCACCCCCACAACGCCCTCCTCGGCCGGCGCCCCGCTGTCTGCAGGACCACTCCAGCAGACCAAGGTCGACCAAGCGGCCTTCTCACTCGCGTGTGCTGTTCCAGGATGGCGGCAGACAATCATGGACCTGCCCAAGAAAATCATGACGGCCGTCAGCACCAACGCACAGGTGAGCCGACACACTTTCCATCTTGTTAACTTTTAATTTTTACTATTATTTATTTTTTTAATTTTTTTTTTGGGGGGGGGGGGAATTGTGGAGGCGAGTGTGGGCGAGTGTGGGCGAGTGTGCGGTGCGTCTGGCCGTGCCGGCAGCGCACAGTAGGTCAGAAGACCGTTGTTGAGGCGGCCAAAATTCTGGACGCGTTTTGAGCTCCAGAGTCGCTAAGTGTGGCTCGAATCGAATAAGTGATCCCACCAACGGATTCCTCGTTCGAAGAGCAGCCCATTGGTGGGGTCACACGGCGTTCGATTCGAGTCCGCCATTAAGCAATTCTGGAGCTCACAACGCGTCCGGGATTTTGGCCGCCTCAACGGTCTTCTGACCCACTGTGCCGCGATGCCTATCGCCACGCCGTGATGTCCTCCTCCCCTCGCGGTGCGGTGCGGTGCGGCGCGGTGCGGCGCGGTCCCTCGCCGCGGTGGGTCCGCTACCCCAGCCATCGGCCGCGCCTCTAAAGCCGTCAGCGGAATAAGCTTTTCATAGGTAGGCTTAGCTGGCGAACTTTATGGGGACACTTGTTCGTGAGGCGTGAGGCGGCCCGCGAGTTGGGTGGCGGAGGGGAGGGGGGAGTGTCGCCATGCTCGGCACGCATGAGCATCGCACGGCGGCGGTGCAGCAGAGCCACTTGGATTACGGCAAAGGGGGTGACTCACCACCCGCACAAAAATACTTTCGCCGCAACAATGTTTCTCTTTCCAGAAAGAAAAAAAAAAATATCCGTGGGGAGTTGAACCACTCTTTTTGACTCATGAGTGGCTGGGGTGGACTCGGGGCCGTGTCAAACGGGACCGGCGAAACACAGGGCAAACCTCGGCGTTGTGTGCCGAAGGGATTAACGAGTGATTGGGACATCGATCGCAGGTTCGCGGTGCGTGGAAGGACACGCGGCGTAACACGTGGAGAAACACGTGGCTGCGAGTCAATTAGGACCGGAACACGTGGGGAAGAAGGAAGCGGCTAATGGAGGCGAGGAGGGGAGAAAGAAGGAGGGGGAGAAGGAAGACGCCGGCAGACGAGTCACTCCTCGCGGAAGCTCCTTGGTATGCGCGGCGCGGCGCGGCGAACGAGCCCCCCGGCCACACGATTCGACGGCCGGCCGGCCGAAGCGCCGCCAATCAGCATAAGTGATGGACTATCGATTTTTGTTTTGATTGCGCCCAATCTCGCAAACGCGGCGGAAAAGGCAACCTGTCCGATACACGGCGACTCGCAGGCCCGCCCGGGAGCGACAGTGACGGCGTCAGCGTAGACCGCGCCGTCTCCGGTGTCCTGCCGGCTGCCTCACACCGCCAGTCGCTCTATCTCCCTCGCGCCTGCACGGGGCGCCACGTGAGTGCGAGGGAGCCAGTGCGACGGGAACGATGTTCTGGATCGCTGTGGATGCTAATAACCGCGGTTCAAACACCGGCCGGGCCCAGGCCAGCCGCCCGCCGCAGCAACCCCCTGAATTACCATGCGTATTGTCTCCCGGCTGGTTAGCGGGGCGTGAATCCAGGCCGGTCCATTAGACGGAGAGAGAATGTTCTTTCTTCATCTGCATGACAAAAGCGTGAGGGGCGGCGGGGGTGGGTACGTGTGCGGTGGTGTGGGTGACGGCGGCAGAGGGCGCCCCTGGGGTGAAAGTGTGTCCAGCGGGGTGGGGTGGGACACACCTGACGAGGTTCCCAAGGCCGCCGGGCTCCTTCCCCAAGCCCATCATTCCCCCCCCCCACCCCCACCCCTCGGCCTCCTCCTCCGCCCGGCCAATTAAAACCCGCGGTATAGTTTATAATTCTGCGGCGTCGTCACCGTGTGCGCCGCCCGCAGTTGGCGCGACGACTTGATGGAGCCGCCCCAGTGTACTAACTGCCTCTCCCTCGCCCTCTCCCTCGCCAGGCCCCAGCCCGGCCCCAGCCTCCGCCGGAATGCGGTGATGTAACCAATGAGGGAGGCGAGGCAGGGTCCCGGCCCCGGTCCCGGCCCCGTCCCGGTCGGGGCGATAGGCCGGGCTGTGTGCTTTACAAGCGCCGCAACAGAAACAATAGGGGACTAGGCCGCAGCCACGCGACACACCGCACCCCTCCCTCTCCCTCCGCCCGCGACCCGCCGCGAAACATCCACCAAGATAGTGTCGCCTTGTTTCCGTTTTGTTCTTAAGTTGGAACAAAAAAATAATCATAAATTAAAAAATGACACTGAGAAAACCTTACAAACTATTTTAGGCCTTACAAAGAAAATCCGCTTGTTATAACGAAGTATTTTGAGCCTACATTAGCTTACAAAGAAAATACTTCGTAATTTACGAACTATTTCTTCGTATAAAAAAGTAAATTAGTTTGTATTATGTATGCTCAAAATACTTCGTAAGGTTTTAAGCGTGGAGACCTTTTGTTTTGTTTCACACTAAATGTTTATGTGCAAATTTTGAAAGGAGACATCCCATTTTTTTGTGCACATGAACTTTTCGTACAATTCTGTACGAGATTTTGTACAAAAACGGGGAAATTTGTGCAGATTTTCGTACGAAAATTGTACGAAAAGTTCATCTTCACAAAAACCAGCGATGTCTCGTACAAAATTGTACATAACATTCAGTGTGTTTGCCTTCACCCTGACCGCTAAGGCCTCCGTCTCCCGACTAATATCAACGAGACTCGAAAACTTGAGCTGGACCCCAGTGGGAACTATACTCCGAGCAGCAACTCTAGAGGGACAAGAGTGGAACGGCGACCGTGTCGGGGCGGGGCCCACTGTGGGACAGAGAACGTGACAAAAAGACTCTCTCGCTCTCCGCCCGGCTGCCACTTGGCGTGCTTTGACTAGCGTCCCCAGGGGGTCCCGGGGGATGAAACGCGGGGGAGCGGCCTCAATCCCACCGTCAAAATAATAGGTTTGCCGGGTTGGCCCGGCTCAGGTGGGAGAACGTGGGCGCCGTCGGTGGTGCGAATGTCGCTCTGTCTCTCTCGCACTCATCAAGTGCCCCGCAGGTGTGCGAGAGAGACAGAGCGACGCTTCTCCGCGGCCTCGGCTGTCGTCAGCCGCGTCAGCCGCGCGTCCAGGGTGATTCATGGAGGCAAACGGATGCCGGATTAGCGCCCCGCGGTGACAAAGTCGCGCCGCGCATCTCTCTCGCCCCTCGCGCCGTGGGTGCGAGAGAGACAGAGCGAGGGGAGTGAGCCTGCAGGGCGGCCGCTCCAAGCTGTAGGCCACCGGGGTGCGAGAGAGACAGAGCAAGGGGAGTGAGCCTGCAGGGCGGCCGCTCCAAGCTGTAGGCCGCCGGGGCACCACGGCCGGGTCACGGCAGGGCCACGGCCGAGATGCGGGATCGATAGGGGGCGCGTCGTTAAGCGACCAGGTAGCGCGGCGCCGCTGACCCCGTGCAACCCCGTGCCCACTCCGCCTAGCCGGACCCTTGCGAGTTACATTCCCAGCTCTTTGAATATTCCTCTGAAGTTGATTGGGCGGCAGCTTGTTCAATGTGATTTTATTCATCGCTCTGGCAAAAGTTATTCCTGGGTTGATTTTTGTGCGTTTTCCATAATGGGACGAAAATCTACCCCACTATTACCCATAATGCGCTGTGAGATGTAGATATGTTGTTGTGGGAGGCCGCAGGTCATTTTTAAACCCGGTGCTATTTTGGGGCCCACCATCTAAAAGAATACTAACGATTACAAAGAAACGGCCTCTCATTTGGAAATGGCCTTCAGATGAATTCATAAGGGGACCAACGAGACGAAGGAAAAAAGAATATCATTAATTAAGAGCTGACAATTTTAGTCCCGAGGGCAAGAGGTCCAGAGGCACTGAAGCATAATTCAGATTTCGGATGGAAGAATAAATAATTTTTAGGGCTGTTGAGTCGTTGCACACACTACACTAAATGTTATGTACAATTTTGTACGAGACATCACAGTTTTTTGTGCAGATGCACTTTTCGTACAATTTTCGTACGAAAATCAGCACAATTTCCCCCCACTTATATTCAAAATCTCGCAAAAAATCGTACGAAAAGTTCATCTGCAAAAAAAAAAACTGTGATGACTCGTACAAAATTTGTACAAAAACATTTAGTGTGTAGATTGACACGCCTCCGCGACAGTTGACCTTCCCCCAGACTCTGCTGCCAAGGCCAGCCCGCTGAGTGTGTGCGTCTCATGTGTGTTAGTGAGTTCATGTGTGAGAGCGCGGGCGTGTGTGTGTGTGTGTGTGTGAGAGAGGGAGAGAGAGAGAGGGAGAGAGAGAGAGAGGGGGAGAGAGAGAAAGAGAGAGAGAGAGAGAGAGAGAGAGAGAGAGAGAGAGAGAGAGAGAGAGAGAGAGAGAGAGAGAGAGAGAGAGAGAGCGAAAGAGAGAGCGTGTGCGTGTGCAAACGGGGAGGCGTGTTTGAAATCAAATTACGCGTCGGGAGGCCGCTGCGTGGCGCTCTACAGGGCGACATTAGTTTCCACGCCACGGCTTTCACAACCCGCCGAATGAAAACGCGAGCCTAGCGGCTGGCTGAGCCGCCGAACCAACGCATCCCGTTGTACGTGTTTGGCCAGTCACAGTGGGCCAGTCGCAGTGGGCAACCCTCGCTACTCTGGGGCGTAACAGGGGGGCGCCCTTAGTACTCAGTGCAGTGCGGGCGGCTCAAAGCACCCAAAAATGGTTGATATTCCTGATTCCATGTCTCGGCTCGCGCTCCGAATGAGCTTACCGCGTTGGAGCCCATTGAGTGTTGAGCTCGTTAGGGGATGAGCGGACCATTGAGAGGGGGGAGTGGCGGGGCAAACAGACAGGCCGTCCGAACCTCTGTTGACTTACTGTTCTTTTGGTGTGTTTGCGATCTCGTCGCCGCTCACGGTGCGAGACAGAGACGACGCGCTTTCCTCCTTCTTCCCCTCCCCGTTCTCGCTGTTTTTCTTTCCCCGCCCGTCCTCCCTCCCCGTCCCCTGGGAACCTCTCCACCCTCCAGGTATGCATTACTCCCTCCCTCCCACACTGTTGTTCTTTCCCTTTTTCCGTAGCCTCTCCCTCCCACCCGCTGGCCCTCGCGGCCCACTTATTATACGTGCTGAATGTCAGCTTGGCGGCAATCGATCCTTTTGTCGCGGCGGCCCGTGGAGGGAAATAGAAACAATGCACGCGGCGCTGGCGGGCGCGTCGACGCCTCAACGACACTGTAATGGGCAGGGGAAGCTGCATCGACCCCGTCCATCCGGCACGCGCCGGGACTCGAGTGTCCTTGGCAGTCCGAACAATCCGACGAGCGGCGCTGCGAGCAGCACCCCATTGTACCGGCCGGCCGGCCGCTCACTGCACGCCGCCGCGTCGCTGCTGCGCACAGCAGTGGGTCAGAAGACCGTTGAGGCGGCCAAAATTCTTGATGCGTTTTCAGGTGCAGAGTCGCTAAATGGGACTCGAATCGAACGTTTGACCCCACCAATTGATTGCGCTCCGAACGAGGAATCCATTGGTGGGGTCACACGTTCGATTCGAGTCCCATTTAGCGACTCTGGAGCTCAAAACGGGTCCGGAACTTGGACCGCCTCAACGGTCTTCTGACCCACAGTGCTGCGTTGCTGCGTCCACCAACCACGTGACGGCCAAACATTTCACACTCGATGAATCCGCGCGCCGCTCTTTTCCTGTTCGTGCAGGGAGGAAAATACAGAAATAGAGTACCGCAGGGGCCTAGCCAAGGCAGGGGCCAGCCGAGGCAGGGGCGGGGCGGGGCGGGGCGGGGCGGGGCGGGCCCGCGCTCCAAGTAGTGGCAGTGGGCGCCACTAACAGCCCTCGAGCATGCCAGCGCGCCGGCAGCACGCGACCAGTGCGTGAGCTGCGGGCAGGCCGGCCCCGGCCGGGTGGGGCGGCCCTCGGCCTGCCGGTGTACTCACACCGGCCGGACTGCCAATCTCAGCCCGATTCACCCACATCACCAGTGTACCTACTTTCCTCTGTTTGAACCTTTAAGCAAGAGGCTCTGGCCTCCCCAAGCAGGGCTGCCACTTTTCCAAGAGCGCGGCCTCGTAGTTTGCGTAGATGGATCCGTTCCGCAAAGTTGGCCAAAATTATGATGAGTCCAGTTTGTATCTGCTCTATTTTTATTCTCTCTCTCTCTCTCTCTCTCTCTCTCTCTCTCTCTCTCTCTCTCTCTCTCTCTCTCTCTCTCTCCCCCCCTCTCTCTCTCTCCCCCCCTCTTTCTCTCTCTCCCCCCCTCTTTCTCTCTCTCTTCCCCCCTCTTTCTCTCTCTCTCTCTCTCTCTCTCTCTCTCTCTCTCTCTCTCTCTCTCTCTCTCTCTCTCTCTCTCTCTCTCTCGTTCCTCGGAAGCGTAAGCTCGTCTCCCCACCGCACTGGCACACCGCCGCGCACGCCACCGCCTCGCACCTGAGCGCCAAAAGTCGGGCCGAGCGTTGCGTGGGGGAGCGAGCTCCTTCAGGATCAGGCGGCGATTTGGAAGAAAAGGAGAGAGGCACATTTGGGCGCGGCGCGCGGCCAGCTACACTCTCGAGATAAGCATCTTATTGGGAAGGGGTGGCCGACTGTTTGCCGGCGTGCTCACCGAGAGGGGGAGGGGAGGGGTGACTGTGTACCTTCCACGTGGGCCCGGTGACATGCTTGTTATTGTTGACTGAACTGGGGAGGCCTTGCTGGCGAGCACACCAACGGAGAGTAGAAAAGGGGGAGAAAAATAATTTGCCCTGGTCGAAAGATATTTAATTAAATTCAGCTCTTTCTTTTCAAAACACGCGACACACGACCTTCGCGATCAAAGAGAGGCCTCATGTGTGTGACATAGAAAGGGATTTATTTTTTTTCGCGGCTGTTTTTATTTTTAGGCAGTGGCGGGCAGGCGCGACAAGCCGCGCCGTTTTCTTACATCTGCTTCCTTTCGGGCTGACGGGTAATCATGACAAATAGACGGCCGCCCTCCCGGACCACCCCGGCCGCCTGGCCGGCCCACCCCGCCGCCCCACCGCTCGCACCACGTTCGGACGCGCGTCGACCTCCGTCAGCTTCCTTCTTCCTGCCCCATCCACCCCGCCGCCCCACCGCACGCACCACGTTCGGACGCGCGTCGACCTCCGTCAGCTTCCTTCTTCCTGCCCCATCCACCCCGCCGCCCCACCGCTCGCACCACGTTCGGACGCGCGTCGACCTCCGTCAGCTTCCTTCTTCCTGCCCCATCCACCCCGCCGCCCCACCGCTCGCACCACGTTCGGACGCGCGTCGACCTCCGTCAGCTTCCTTCTTCCTGCCCCATCCACCCCGCCGCCCCACCGCTCGCACCACGTTCGGACGCGCGTCGACCTCCGTCAGCTTCCTTCTTCCTGCCCCATCCACCCCGCCGCCCCACCGCTCGCACCACGTTCGGACGCGCGTCGACCTCCGTCAGCTTCCTTCTTCCTGCCCCATCCACCCCGTGTATCTTCCACACGACTCCCATCGATCCAGCCCAAAACTGCAGGCAGACAAATCAAAACGGCCGAAAAAAAGAAATAGGACCGTTGGGGTAGTAATTGAACCCGGCGCAAAACAGGGTGGATGCGAGAGCCGCGCGGCACCGTCGTCACCGTGCTAACTTTTTGTGGTGTCGGCCTTCATTCATTAGCGTGGCAGATATGCTCGGCGTGTTATCGCGTGGGGATCATCCCTCTCGGTAAACACAGCGGCGGCACTGGTTGGGACTACCACTGCCATTCAGGCCGCGTGTGGGTGCGCGTGTGAGAGAGAGAGAGAGAGCGAGAGAGAGAGAGAGAGCGAGAGAGAGAGAGAGAGAGAGAGAGAGAGAGAGAGAGAGAGAGAGAGAGAGAGAGAGAGAGAGAGAGAGAGAGAGAGAGAGAGAGAGAGAGAGAGAGAGAGAGAGAGAGGGGTACTTCGTGGCGGGGTAATCTCCAGACCCGGCCCGGCCAGCCGTGCCCTTTGTGAGAGGGAGAGGGAGCACAGTGGAACAGGAAGCGAGTGCGCCGCCAACGACCGCCGTTTACAAGTGGTTTATTCTTTGAGGGAAGCCATGGCGTCCCGCGGCCGATATCCGCCGGAAGTGCGGAAGTAAGTGCGGAAGTGCGGCCGATGGCGAGGCTACCCTTCTCTCTCCCTTCCGCCGCGGCGAGGCGAGTTTATTCTGCGACTGCGTTTGCCTTTCCAGGCTGCACACCTCCACCGCCGCCACCCTTCCTCGCCGTCGTCAATTCCCCCCCCCCCCTCTTCCCTTCCCCGGCCTTTTCGACTCCTTGGGGGCCTCTTCCGAGGCGGGTTGCCGCTCTGCAGAGGAAGTTTTCTTCAGGCCGCCGCGGCTGAGGGTCTCGGGAGGGGTGGGGCGTTACACCAGGGGGGCTGCGAGGGTCAAGGGAGGGGTGGGGCGTTACACCAGGGGGGCTGCGAGGGTCAAGGGAGGGGTGGGGCGTTACACCAGGGGGGCTGCGAGGGTCAAGGGAGGGGTGGGGCGTTACACCAGGGGGGCTGCGAGGGTCAAGGGAGCCGCAGGGTCACTGTGAAGGGGCGGCGTAAAGCGGCCGAACCGACGACCCTGCTCCACCCTTTGCACCAGTCAGTACAACAGCCAGCCAGCCAGCCAGCCAGCTAGCCAGCCAGCCAGTCAGTCAGTCAGTCAGTCAGCCAGTCAGCCAGCCAGCCAGCCAGCCAGCCAGTCAGTCAGCCTGCCAGTCAGTCAGTCAGTCAGCCCAGTAAGCCAGCCAGCGGCTGGATGAATCGAATGCCTGATGAGAGCGTGCATCAAATGATGAAATGGAAAAAGCAATTGCCATGGCACCCTTTCATCCGCTGATTGGCAGCCGCGGTGAGTGCGGGTTGTGCCTTCATTCGCAGCGCCATGACGCGGGGAAAGAAAATCAGCAGCGCGTTACTCAAATAAAGTTACCTCCACAAAATTTAAAAAAACAAAAAACAAAAAAAAAGACAAGACACTGGGTTTTGAAGGGGAAAAAAATCAACATTACAGCCGGTGGAATTTTGCGCAAGTCTTTGGAAGATGCCTAACTTAACGGATTTATTTCTTACACCGGAGAACACCCCCACCAGTGGGACTGCGAGCGGGGAGGGCTGTAGATTGAGTGTGAGGAATGCAGAAAATCTGCGGCGAGCCGGCGTGTCGAAGCCGCGGAACAAGCCGGGGCAGACAGGGGTGGCGGCCGCGCGGCGGGACAGCCAGGGCCAGGGGTGGCGGCCACGCGGCCCAGGCCGTGCCAGGGCCGCGCCAGGGCCGTGCCAAGGGGTGGAGGGAGGGTGGAGCCGATTGGGCGTGATGTTTGAAGAAGCCGTTCCGGGGAATAAGGCGTCCCCGTGTTGAATCCAAAGTAGGCCGGCATCCTTGGAAACGCCGCCGCACATCGCACCAAAAACTACGTGTTTTTTTTTTTTGAAAGCAAAGAATATGGATCCAATGCTCGTTTTGTTGAGGGGGCGAAGGCTCTTTAGGCCGATAGTTCCTGCGTCCGTCGGAGGTGGCCGACAGTTTGCCGACGTGCCTTGTCTGGCGTGCCGCACACCGAGCGCTACCTGTCGCCAGCAGGCTACAGCAGGCTGCCGGCAGCCCCGACGGCCTTGGGGGAGGCGGGCGTGGTCCCTGGGGCGACGGCTGGGCGTCGAGTGGCGGCGCATTCAAGGCAACGTGTCGCATTCAACGAGTTCCTGGCCCATGGAGAATTGAGCGACTGAATTAATTCAGTGTGCGCGCGCCTGCCGAGCGATTCAGAAATGTCGTTTCGCCGCTGGGTCGATGCAGCACTCGTGGGGCTCTCTATGAGGGTGCGAGAGGGACAGAGCGAAGTAAGCTCTGTCTGCTGGGAAGGAAGCTGTAGACGGCGCGCCGGATGCGAGGGTCCTGCCGGAGGGAGGAACAGGATGTGAGTGAGGAAGCGGAGGGTCCTGTAAGGCGACGCCGCACCTAGAGGTCCTTAAGTGATAGCGGCTATATTTGTCAGCCCGATCGGCCCTGAGGGTCGGGGGCGCCGGGGGGCTCCGACGCAGCGCGGATAAGGGGCTGATTGCAAGGACACGCTTTGATCGCTGGGGTCCTCCAACAGGACTCGGCGGTGGTGGATATGGATTCCTAAGGGCAATCGATTGGTGGGGCCGTGGCCCTCAGGATAGCGGGAGGACGCTCAGCCATGCACGCAGGACCCAGGCCGAGCGGCCCTGCCATTTATAATCACGACCACAGACCTCGGTCCATTAACGCGTTTAATATTAAGGCCTCCTAAATTAACTCCTTTGCATCGATCGTCTGTCCGTTAGCCTGTCTGCCTGTCTGTTCGCTGCAAGGCCTGGACCCGAGCGGGCTGCAGCGGCTTGATGAAGTCGCGTCCGGCCGCTACACTGTCTGCCCTCGACATTGCCTCATAACGCTCCCTCCCCACACACACTAACACGTGTTGATGTGCGCCACACCACCCACCCTACATAAATGTGAGACGGCAGGAGCGACGCCGCGCGGCTCTCTCTCCCACCCCTACGCGACGCCGCGCGGCTCTCTCTCCACCCCTACGCGACGCCGCGCGGCTCTCTCTCCCACCCCTACGCGACGCCGCGCGGCTCTCTCTCCCACCCTACGCGACGCCGCGCGGTTCTCTCTCCCACCCCTACGCGACGCCGCGCGGTTCTCTCTCCACCCCTACGCGACGCCGCGCGGCTCTCTCTCCCACCCTACGCGACGCCGCGCGGCTCTCTCTCCCACCCCTACGCGACGCCGCGCGGCTCTCTCTCCCACCCCTACGCGACGCCGCGCGGTTCTCTCTCCCACCCCTACGCGACGCCGCGCGGCTCTCTCTCCCACCCCTACGCGACGCCGCGCGGTTCTCTCTCCCACCCCTACGCGACGCCGCGCGGCTCTCTCTCCCACCCCTACGCGACGCCGCGCGGCTCTCTCTCCCACCCCTACGCGACGCCGCGCGGCTCTCTCTCCCACCCCTACGCGACGCCGCGCGGCTCTCTCTCCCACCCCTACGCGACGCCGCGCGGCTCTCTTCTACCCCTACGCGACGCCGCGCGGCTCTCTCTCCCACCCCTACGCGACGCCGCACGGCTACCCCTACGTGACGCCGCGCGGCTCTCTTCCCACCCCTACGCGACGCCGCGCGGCTCTCTCTCCCACCCCTACGCGACGCCGCGCGGCTCTCTCTCCCACCCCTACGCGACGCCGCGCGGCTCTCTCTCACCCCTACGCGACGCCGCGCGGCTCTCTCTCCCACCCCTACGCGACGCCGCGCGGCTCTCTCTCCCCACCCCTACGCGACGCCGCGCGGCTCTCTCTCCCACCCCTACGCGACGCCGCGCGGCTCTCTCCCACCCTACGCGACGCCGCGCGGCTCTCTCTCCCACCCCTACGCGACGCCGCGCGGCTCTCTCTCCCACCCCTACGCGACGCCGCGCGGCTCTCTCTCCCACCCCTACGCGACGCCGCGCGGCTCTCTCTCCCACCCCTACGCGACGCCGCACGGCTACCCTACGTGACGCCGCGCGGCTCTCTCTCCCACCCTACGCGACGCCGCGCGGCTCTCTCTCCCACCCCTACGCGGACGCCGCGCGGCTCTCTCTCCCACCCCTACGCGACGCCAGGCGGCTCTCTCTCCCACCCCTACGCGACGCCAGGCGGCTCTCTCTCCCACCCTACGCGACGCCGCGCGGCTCTCTCTCCCACCCCTACGCGACGCCGCGCGGCTCTCTCTCCCACCCCTACGCGACGCCGCGCGGCTCTCTCTCCACCCCTACGCGACGCCGCGCGGCTCTCTCTCCCACCCTACGCGACGCCGCGCGGCTCTCTCTCCCACCCCTACGCGACGCCGCGCGGCTCTCTCTCCCACCCCTACGCGACGCCGCGCGGCTCTCTCTCCCACCCCTACGCGACGCCGCGCGGCTCTCTCCCACCCCTACGCGACGCCGCGCGGCTCTCTCTCCCACCTACGCGACGCCGCGCGGCTCTCTCTCCCACCCCTACGCGACGCCGCGCGGCTCTCTCTCCCACCCCTACGCGACGCCGCACGAGTGCAACAGAGACGTTGCTCACAGCGTGTCCCTTCATCGCTATTTATGGCCTCGTAATGCCCCGTGCTGCACTGCAGCGAGGGTAACTCAGTGCTCCTTGGTGTGTGCAGGACGCGTCTTTGATCCCGGACGACGCGCCGCTACCCAAGCAGCCGCTGCCGCCGCTGCAGCAGACCATGGACCGATACCTGGACGCGGTGCGGCCGCTCGTGTCCGCCGCCGCCTACGAGAAGACCAGCTTCATCGCCAAGGCCTTCGCCGCGCCCAGTGGGCCGGGGCCGCGCCTGCAGAAGGCCCTGGAGCAGCGCAGGGACAACACCGCCAACTGGGTGAGTCTGGAAGGGGTGCACAGTGTCAGAAGACCGTTAAGGCGGCCAATATTCCAGTCGCGTCTTGAGCTCCAGAGTCGCTAAATGGGACTCGAATCAAACGTGGAACCCCACCAATGGATTCCTCGTTTGGAGAGCAATCCATTGATGGGGCCACACGTTCGGTTTGACTCCCATTTAACGACTCTGCAGAGCTCCATGGAGCTCAAAACGCGCCCGGGATTTTGGTCGCCTCAACGGTCTTCTGACCCACTGTGGGGTGCATTCCTCACGCCAAACACGCACCAAGCCGCCCGTTTTTCTTATTACTGGTGTTTTGAATCTGGTGATCCAATTTGCGGGATTACGTGAGCTGAAGGCCGAAGGCTGTTTATTGGAACAGGATTAGGCGCGGCGCGAGCTCGGCGGGCTGAATATCGTCGCTCCGTCTCTCTGGAGCGGCGTTCCGCTGGGGTGCGAGGGAGACAGAGCGCTGCTCAGTGGGTCAGAAGACTGTTGAGGCAGCCAAAATTCTTGACGCGTTTTGAGCTCCAGAGTCGCTAAATGGGACTCGAATCGAACGTGTGACCCCACCAATGGACTGCTCTCCGAACGAGCAATCCATTGGTGGGGTCACACATGCGATTCGAGTCCCATTTGTAGACTCTGGAGCTCAAAACGCGTCTGTAATTTTGGCCGACTCAACGGTCGTCTGTCCCACTGCGCGCTGCACACATGCGGCGTCGTTGCCCCGCACACGTCGTCACGCTAATTTTATTCAAACCTCGCAGCGCTAAGTCGGCGCCGCTCAACAAGTAGTCCATAAAAGAAATACGGCGCGGGGCGGCTCTGTCCGAGGACATCCAGCAGCGGCGACGTCGCTCTGTCCCTCTCGCACCCACAGCGGCCCGCGGCCGTGTCGCTCTGTCCCTCTCGCACCCACAGCGGCCCGCAGCCGAGTCACAGAGACACGACGGCCTCAGAGAATTATTAGAAATTGGATTGCGCTTCCCATTTCCGTGCAGTTTGCAAGTGATAACGGGCAGCACCCTTCCCCCACAACCTTTAACCGTGAGATGTCAACACTCAAAAAAAAAAAAGTTTCTTAGTCAAAGCAAACCGTTTGGTCGTAACAACCAAACGTAGACCAACTAAAAAATATGGTTGTCATAACTATAGATGAGGTTGACACAAAATTGCCATGGTTGGGGTTACTATGATTTATATTGCCTCAGTTACATTTAAATAGTTGGCCTTAGTGTGGTTGTCGGGACCAAACGATTTGTTGTGACTATCAAACTCTTTTTTGAGTACATAGAGAGCGGCACCATTGTGAACATTTCGAACCGAGGTGCTTGACGTCAGTTTTGAAACGCGGGGGGGGGGGGGGGCGCAGAGCCTTGAAGCGGCTGAGGCGGCTTGTCCCGGCTTGTCCCATCACCATTCCAAAGCAAGGCTGTCACAGTCGTCTCGGCTGATGTCTGGCGGCACGGCGCGGCACGGCGCTGCGCGGCGGGGGGCGCCACCCTCCAGTTTGCGTTTCACGCTGCGCGCTGCCGTGGCCGCGGCAGGCCGGGCAGGCCCACCCGCCCCACCCGCCCGCCCAGGGAAGTCCGCCAGCACCTCGGGGATCTGGTCCCTCGGGGGCCGTCCCTGCCTCGCGCGGCCCGGGGGCCAATATTAGAAGGGGCGGCACAGAGCCTCGCGCTCGGCTCCACCTCGATGAGTCCCCTGCTTGTGTTCCGCGCGGCGGGTCCGCAGAAACGCCACCGCAGCCTCTCGGGAGAATGCAAGAGAGGCGATGGCGCGAATTTCTTTTTGCCAGTGGCGCGAATGGAAAAGAGGGGGCGGGGGGGGGGGTGGACGTGACCAGCACGCGGTGCAAGGTGGGTCCTTGGATCGATGCCTGGTTACATGTCCAAGTAGCAAGAGGGCTGCCGGCCGCGGCGGAGGTTGGGGGAAATGAAGAAAGAGAGAGAGATAGAGAGAGAGAGAGAGAGAGAGAGAGAGAGAGAGAGAGAGAGAGAGAGAGAGAGAGAGAGAGAGAGAGAGAGAGAGAGAGAGAGAGAGAGAGAGAGAGAGAGAGAGAGAGAGAGAGAGAGAGAGAGAGAGAGAGAGAGAGGCGAGAAGAGCACACGTCGGCCGGGTGAGAACTAGGCTGGGAGTGGGGCGCTACGTGTGGCCCCCGAAGGCGCTGCGAAATGACGTTATATAGTTTCCAAGCCGGCGATCCAGCAATTTTCAAGTTAGCGTGATGCGATGAGGGCGGCGGTGCCGCGGCGGTGCTGGGGGAGGTCCTTGTTATTTAGTCTTTGATTGGCTGGGCTAATTCGATTGCGGGGCCGGAGCGCTGGCCGGGTGGAGGGCGGCCGAGGGAGCAGCTCGTCTTCTCTAAAGAGCAATTTTGCGCCGAAAGCGCGTTTTGCGGCCAATCACAACATTGTCTCGCCGCCTCGTTCGTTACGTCATTTGCTCGCCAATTAACTGATTTTTCCCACTTAATAAAAACGCCGAAGGAGTTTCCCGGTCGGCCGCCTAAAGGCGTGCGGCCCCGAACGCGACCTGCCCCCACAGCGACACAGTTCGGAAGGTTTTCACCTTCTCGTTGTAGAGGTCAATGCAGGCCAGACTGCGTTGCACTGGATGCACCGCGCCAGGCCCGCCAGGCCCTGGCCTGGCCGTGGGGCTGGAAGACGCTGGGGGCCTCGGCCTCCTCCTCCGCGGGGTGGAGGCGCCACAGGGCGTGGTTCTGCCTCGGCCCAATCGCTGGGGCCCACCCAGCGCCGCCCCACCCCGCCCCCCACGGCCGCGCCCCGCCCCGCCACCCCGCCCCGCCGCCACGCCCCACATCCGCGCTCCAAAGTCTCGGCTTGACCAAGCCTTTGATATGGCGCGGGGGTGGAGCCTGCCCCCGGCGCTCCACCGTCTCAAGCGGCCCTCACAGTCAGTCAAATTTTCCGGCAAATTTCGGGGAGGGAAATGGAGGGCGCTGGAGCGGGCGGAGCTCTGAGCACCGTCGTCAAGGACGAGGACCGCGATGGAGCGGGCGGAGCTCTGAGCACCACCCCGTCGTCGGGGACGAGGACCGCGATGGCAGTGGGGCCAGGCGCCACACTCACTTTGCACCCATGAAACGCTTTCCTACTTCTTACTCTACTTCCTACTTCTTCTGGTGCACCCTGTATTAAAAGACGCTAATATTTCCACTTGAACCGGCAGTAAATCTGAAAAAGGTGGAGTCCGATTACTACCATCTTTGGAAGGGCGGTAAAATTTGTAGTATCTCTAAAATGCTGTACAAAATTAGGTCTGGAGAAAAAGTAATGAAGGGGTAAAAAATGCCGGTAGTAAGATATACTGCTAATTCAGATAAAGAATATATTGAACTGTCATTCCAGGAGGCAAATCTGAATACCCCAAAAAGAGGACAGACACATATAGTACCGCTCAGAAGCTTTAAGTTGTACCGCCTCATTGCAAGGGAGAACTAACCGTTCAATAAACTATCATTGAAAGTCATTGGTCAAAAAATTACTGGATAACACTGGTGCATTTAAAACTCATACATAACGTACAATGACAACGGAATTAGTTCCGGAGAGAAACAACAGTTGTTATGCTCATAAACTAAGAGATCCTTGTTCACAGAGCAGAGCCACTAACATTCATTTCTTGAAATCAGATGTACTCACAAGAATCACTGCGACACACTGCTGCTCCGAAGACTTTGGCATAAAGGTTGGTTGAGTCACTCAATGAAGAATGCATCCGAACATGTAGCTTTGTCCACTGTTCAACAAGGTCCAAAAGGTGTTGATGCACTTGTTAATTTTGACAGTTTTCCCATTTCACTCGCAGCTTCACAGTTGCTTCATTGATAAAAATAAATAATTGGGCGGGCCTCTAGAACCCGTCATTGAACTTGGACTTGAACTAGGCTCGACCAGAACAAGAAGCCGGTGTGGATTTCAGTAGTTCTAAAATGTGACTTCTCGACTGCCCAGCCAACGCAACGGCACGAAACGCGGGCACCTGTTACTGCGCCCTGCTGTTGGCGGGGCTCCATGTTGATTCGTTTCCGCCATCATCACACAATCACAAAATAATAATATAAATGTACGCAATCGCACGTGCACGGAGCAGACGGGACACGGGGGCAGCCATCTTAACGGCTTTGTTTTGTTCTGTCGATGAATTACTGCGAATATTCAATTATGAACGAAGGATTCGGATTCAGATTGGGTTGACGTGTGAATACCACGGAACGAACGGAGTTCAAAGAAAAATAACCTCTTAACGGCCGCCGGTTTCTGTGATTTCGTCCAGACTGGCATAAAAATAATTAAGTTCCTTCTAGTTTTGTGAGATAATGACGTTTGGCTACCTGCGTCATGTATTGGTGTCAGAGCAGCAGTGCTACAGTGATCAATGTATGTATGACTTCCAGAAAACTGAATGTCAACGGCTCTGGACTGGACCTATAATAAACACATCAGGACGGTCGTTTCTCTGTCCTGTTTTGGTGGTATTCAGATTTGCCTCCTGGAATGAAAGTTCAAAATATTCTTTATCTGTATTAGTTGTATAACTTATTACCGGAATTTAAGACCACTTTACAATTTATCTTCAGTCTTCATTTTGTACCGCCTTTTTGAGGCAGTACAGATTATACCGTCTTCCCAAAGACGGTAAAATTTCGATTCCGTCTTTTCAAAGTTACTGCCGCTTAAAAAGGAAATATTAGGGTCTTTTAATTGAGCCATTTTGTGACACCTGCTAAAGAAAAAAAATCAACGCTCAACTTGTTTAATTGATCATTCCCTTCTCGATACTCTGTAGCTTGCACTTGTATCAAAATTTATTCCCCTACCCTTATTATAATGATGGCTACATCCATGGACGTGCTTAGTCGCCGAGCCTGAAATTAAACTCCTTCAATACGGGATGAGTACAGCAGTACGCCTCAGAACGAATATCTCAAGAGAAAGTAACTCTGCTTCTAGTGGCGCCTTTTAACTTTCTTTGCAAAGAATCCCCAGGAGCCTAGTGTCGTGTTGCCTTTAATATGTGCCTCCCAGGGCTGCGAGCAGTACGCCTCAGAACGAATATCTCGAGAGAAAGTAACTTTGCTTCTAGTTGCGCCTTTTAACTTTCTTTGCAAAGAATCCCCAGGAGCCTGGTGTCGTGTTGCCTTTAATATGTGCCACCCAGGGCTGGGCTACAAGGGCGCGAAGTCCTTTGGCGCGATTTTGGTGCTGCTTGGCGCTGCCCGCGGACAACGTGCGGGGGCCGCAGGGCGGGGGGTGGCTAGTGTCGGCCGTGTCGTCCTGGGCCTGGTAGCCTGGAGCAGCTAGCACCGCCTAGCGCCACCTAGCGGGTGGGGGCGCAACCAGCAGCCACCCTCCAGACGGCAGGCCGGGTGGTCCGCGGCGGCGCCGGCAGGGGGCGGCAGCGGGCGGCTGGCGGAAGGCCGGCGTGTTACCTCGTTACGGCCCACTGTGATGTCGCGGGCCGGCAGCAAGTGGTAATCCGGTCCACCGCAACGCAACCGACAGGCAGGCCGACCAGCCCATCCGTCATTGCCTCCGACAAAGCCAAACAGAGCTGGGAAACGGCAGCGTGGCGCAGCGTGGCCAAAGCGGCGCCGCCCGAAGGAGTGTCTATGTAGAACTTCCTCGGCGCGCCGAGAGATGGCGCTGCTTGCGGCGCGTCGCTCGCGGTGGTGGTATTTCTTGCTGAAAGGGTTGGGTAAGGCAGCCTTACCTCAGGTGGTGAGTAGTGTAGTGCTGTCAAGAGAGTGTGCGAGTGTTGCACGAACGTGGTCATTCTCTCGATCATCGTGGTTAGAGGATAGGTGTTCTGCGTGCGTGGGTCAGTCCGTCATGCAAAGACGCACTGCCGATCAGAAAGAGATCAAAGTGCTCGACTAGATTTGAATCCACTGAAGGTCGAGGGGCACACATACAATCAGCAAACGCACGCCCACATGTACAGAACAAGACGGACAGACAGTCGCGCGCGCGCACTCTCTCTCTCTCTCTCTCTCTCTCTCTCTCTCTCTCTCTCTCTCTCTCTCTCTCTCTCTCTCTCTCTCTCTCTCTCTCTCTCTCTCTCTCTCTTTCTCTCTCTCTATCTCTCTGTCTCTCTCTCTCTCTCTCTCTCTCTCTCTCTCTCTCTCTCTCTCTCTCTCTCTCTCTCTCTCACACACACCGGTCCCCGTCGCGCACCGTCCGTGCCGCTCATCCCTCACTCCCCCTCCTCCCACCCTGTCACTGTAGCGTGAGACACCGATTCCGCAGTGATGGGGGTCCTATATCCGTATCCACGGGGCGGGGCGGCACCGGCCCGTTACGTATGTCAGTCATTCTGCGGAACGTTCCCAACGTCGCGTTCGCCGTCCTGCTCGCACTCCGGGGGGGCGTTTCTGGTGCGAGAGAGACAGAGCGACGAAACGCAGTGTGGGAACAGCTCGCTGGGGATGGGTGTGGGTGGGGGGAGGGGGCGTGTGCCTGCCGCCGCCCGTCTGACAGTCCCTCCAGGGTCCGGTCCCACAGAAGCAAAATGGGTGCGTGCTTTGTTTCTGTTCTTATCTCCTGACGACTACCACAATTCATCCTCCTTTTGTTTCTTTTTCGAAGATCAAGAGATGGAAGGAGGGACGTTGCGTTTGAGCCGCACTGCGCACAGTGGGCCAGAAGACCGCGCAGGCAGACAAAACTGTCGACGCGTTTTGAGCTCCAGAGTCGATAAATGGGACTCGAACCGAGCGTGTGACCCCACCAATGGATTGCTCTTTGAACAAGGAATCCATTGGTGGGATCACGCGTTCGGTTCGAGTCCCATTTAGCGACTCTGGAGCTCAAAACGCGTCGATAGTTTTGGCCGCCTGCACGGTCTTCTGGCCCACTGTGCGGCGGCCGCCCTGCCTGGCGGGCGCCTGCGGCCTGCGGGGTAGGCAAGCCCGCCACGCAGCACCGTGCCGCGGGCCTGCCTACGCGCGACTTCGCAGGGGCCCGTCACAGTCAGCGCTCACACAGCTTGCCGCGACGGGACCGAGGGTTGCCACCCGGTAATCCGCTGCGGGCCGGGCGGCCACCCTAGCCCTGCGGCCTTTGCTATCGCCGGGCAAGCGGGGGCGAAGGCCAGGGCCAGCCCTTGGGGCTTGGGAACTTCTTACCGGCTTCTTACAACACTTGTCCATGGCGCCGAGTCACGAAGGGCGGCGCTGCGGGGCCGTCGAGGGCCGCGGCGACAGCGCCACACTCGCCCGGGCCCTTTTTCCGGCAGCGGGAGAGAGACGGAGTGGAAATCGTTTGACCCCGACGGCGTGCGTGCCACTCCATAAAAAGGAGTACCAGTCCGGCCGCTTGCCGCGCCGACACTGCTCGCGAGGCGGTCCTGCCGGGCCGCGATGATGAGCAGGAGGAAAGCTGAAAGCGCACGTCCGCAGTCTCCTCGATTCACGCAAAACGCGTTTTTATTCTGCGGTCGCGTGCAGAGCTGAACACCTGGGGGGGGGGGGGGGCAGAGACTATCGACCCCAGCGGTCGATGAAGACACAGCCGCCGCGCTGCCAGAGGCCATGAAGAAACAGATTGTGAAGGGTTGGGATCGGGAGCAAGGGGGAAAAGGGGAGGGGGGGGGGGGTATTTCCACGGGGGATGGAGCCGAGCTAACCCCAAACTGCGTCATTCACCTGATCGCTAACATTTAAGAATATTTTCATCCTTGATATGCAATCGAGGGGGGCGATCACCGAGGTCCAAAGCGTGTAATAATTTTGTTTATTTTTTCATTATTTTTTTGACTTTATTCAATTGATTTTTTTTCACTTCTTTTGAGTAAAATTGCCTAACTTACAGGGGTTTTGGGAGATACACCAAAGGATGTGAGGTTTTTGATTAGTATGAAAATAAATTATGAAGAAATGACATAAAAACACTCTGTAAACCAAGGAAATGGGAATACTTTTTTCTTTTTTAAGTACTCGTGTACAATGATTTTTCCGAGTGACGCCCCCCTCGTATGCAATCGTTATTTAAACTTTTTTTTTTAACGTAACTTTGCTGGCGGCGTTGTTTTTATTTGTCACTGCTCTTTGTGCAGGTGTACGAGTGGTGGCTGGCCGACATGTACCTCAACAACCCGCTGCCGCTGCCCGTCAACTCCAACCCCGGCATGGTGTTCCCGCCCGCCGTGGCCCGCACGGCGGAGGAGTGCGCCCGCTTCGCCGCGCGCATGGTCCTCAGCGCCGTCCGCCACCAGACTGACGTCCTCGACAAGTGAGTTTGACGCCGGTTTTTTTTTTCGTCCTCTTCCAAGCCTTCCTCAAAATAAACAGCAAATTGCCTTTTTCTTCACAATGACTGAAAATGAAAAAAAAATTTAAAAAAAAATTAAAATGTGTGGGCAGAGGGCTATTATTCTTACCACACCATTCTCCCCGGGTGGGCCTGTCGGCAAACAATTTGCACGGTGTGCGATTATTGTTGAAAGCGAGGCGCGCAGCTTGACGTGGGAAGAACCGCGTGGCGCGTCTTCGTGTCACGCCTCCCCCTCCGCCGCCCCCTGCCCACAGATGCCGTGACAAGCCTGGCGTCCTTGGCGGGGTGCATGGCGAGGTGGGGCGGCACAGCTAGCCTGGTACGGCCGCGTCGCGCTGTGCGGCCACCCTGCGACAGCGCGGCCGAATCGGAATATTTCTGTCTTTGGCTCGTTAGCTCGGCTTGGGTCGGCCTGCGACGAAACCAGCCCCCTACACGGCACGCTGTGTTCTTCTCCTCACACTGTGAGCAGTGGCGCGACGCAGCGTGCGTGACTGCACGTGGCGTGCCGCTCGCCGGCCAGTTAATTGTACCAGGTGATCCAGAAGCCCCGTTTGCAGCCGAAGTTATGCAACCCGCTTGACGCTGTGCAGGCGGGCTGGCCTACCCTCTGTTCGGCGGGCGGAGGGCCCGACTAGATCTGCCGAATTGTGCGACACTCGATCGGCTGCCGCAGCCTAGCTGCCTCACCCCCTTTCCCCTTCCCCTTCCCCCGCCTCTCGCTCACGCCTCTCACAGCGCGTCGGTGGCCGGCCGGTGCGATCGCATCCGAACCACTCGCCGGCTCTGCCGCCGGCAGTGCTACTACCGCTGCATATGGGCAGCTCTAGTCGGGCCCTCCGCCCGCCGAACAGAGGGTAGGCTAGCCCGCCCGCACAGCGTCAAGCGGGTTGCATTACTTCGGCTGCAAACGGGGCTTCTGGATCACCTGGTATTTCTGGCTGGGTCCTCAGCGGGGCGGGGCGTGGCTGCGACACCCGCGTGGGATCGGGGCGAAAACTAATATCGCACCGATTCATCACACCGGTTGGCGGCCGGCCCGCTCGGGCTGGGGCGCGGCAGTCGAAAAAGGGGGGGGGGGGGCGGGGAGAGTCGTCCGGAGGAGGGGCAGGGGGGCCCTGGAGACAAATGGGGCGGTCTGCCGTTAAGGCCCTGGAGAGCTGACGGAGGGTCAGGGCACTAAAGGACTGGCCAGAGTGGCTCGCGGAGGCTGAAGCCGTGTTCTGATGGCAGGGCCGGGCCGCGCGTGCGACATCACCGACGACCCCAAGGCCGCCGCGAAGGCCGTGTGGGTGGAGGGGCGTGCCGCCTCGGCCGGGGGAAAGAGCAGAACCACTGCCGAAAAGAAAGGAGAAGAGAGTTGTGCGAAAAGAGCGGTAACTGGATCCGGCCGTGGAAGCGAACCAACGACATGGGGTTGGGGTGGATGCAAAAAAAAAAATATGAGAAAGGAGTAGCGCAGTAAACAACAAGGTCGAAGTAGGTCACGAGTGCGGTGGCAGTGTGGCGGCGTAGCGTGGCGGCGCGGGGTAAGACCTAACCCACGGAGTTCCGGCGGCAGTCCCTACCCCACGGAGGCCTCCTCGGGTGGTGGGGGCCGCTGGGGGTGCCGTCCGCGCGGGGGCTGCAGGTTGTTGCGTCGCGGCCTGCCCCCAGCCCGCCCCCAGCCCGCCACCAGCGCGCCCCCAGCCCGCCACCAGCGCTGCGGCCCGCCACTCGCCTGCCCGTCGCGGACCGCGCCCCACGGACCGCGCGCCGCCGCCATGACGTCCGCCCTCACCACGCTGGAGCGCCGCAAGCGGCTGCTAGGCTGCGACCTGTACTACCCTCGCTACCGCTTCTACTCGGACCGCTTCTACTACGACCGCGTGCTGGACCGCCTGTACGACTACAAGGGCGACTACTACTACCCCTACAAGTACTGCGACTACTGGGACTACTACGACTACCGCCCGCTGCACTCGTGCGAGTACTGCGACCCGCTGCACTGGCGCAACTACCGCTACCGCGACTACAAGAAGTACCTGTACTGAGCCGCGGCGGCCGGCCCACCACCCGCGCGCTCCGCCAGGCTTCCTGGGAGACACCCTGACGGAGCGGTGCAAGGAACGACTTCTCCGACGGCACCTTGGAGTGCCCTGCGCCCGATCCCTTGTGGTTAGCGAGGTTCTAACCGACTGCGATTGGGCGGGCTGGGCAGAGACGACACGAGCGCTGTGTAGTTTCACCCTGTCACAAGGTTTATTGTTTTCGTTCGACGAAACGTAGAAATATGTGTGTCAAAACGGGAAGCCGTCCGAGCAAGTGTGCAACTAGAGCTAATGTGCCAACAAAGCCTTGAATTCCCATCGTGCTTCCAAGTTGCGCTTTTGTATTCTTATCGAAACCTTTTTTTTTAAGAGAACTTTTTACTGTGGAACAGAGGTCTTACTTGACGGTTTTGCACATTTGCTCGCTCGTCGACTGATTTCAATTATTCTCTCTCCTCGATTGCCCGATATCCGTTTGTTATGCTCAGGTTTTATGTGTGTTTCTCAGTTGATTATTGTTTTTCGCACGTTATAATCCCATGCATGTCACGTTGAACGCAGAGAGAATATTTCAGCGTTTCTTTCTTTTCTGTTTATGGTTTTGTTTTTATTATAATTTCCAAAAAAACTCACTCCACCTACCACAATAATGTGCACGACCCTGCACCTGCACTGCATTATGTACCCACTCCGGGCGCACTGCTCGTTGCTCGAGGCTGTTTATTTATTGTGTCAAACCCCACTCATTTAACTCTCACTTTGAAGTCAAAGAGCACCTTATTTCAGTAAAACCCACAGATCATTTACCCTAGCTTGGAAATAACACACTTGACGCACCCTTCAGTTACTATTATTACCACCTCCTCAGAAAAAAAGATGAACCCTTAAAGCACTCTTATCATATCGAAAAGCACTTCCTTTGATATAAAAGAAGAGCACAAAGTAGACTTCTCGAACCACACACACGGAAAGAACGTTTGTCATTCAAAGTTGTCACCACGTACAAAACTGTTCCCTCTCCCTCCCTCACACCCCCTCTTTCCCCGCACCACCACCGCCAACCACCACCAACCACCACCGTCCCTGACCCGAGATGGATCAGCCTTTCGAGACTTCCGGTCCCCAGAGTCCATCCGGATGACGTCATCATAACGTCATCCAGCCTCCTGCAGGCGATCCCTGACGAGAAAAGCTGAGCATCGCAAAGAATCTTTCATTTCGTGTCACTTCTTTTTTCTTTTCCTTTGTAGCCACCTAGACAAAAATCTTGGATCGGTGTGAAACTGTCTAAAGTGTAGACTGTCAACAAACTTTACTTCTGTAATATAACAATAAAACAACATACTTGTAATTTCACAATTTGCGCGTTTCATTGATGTGGGCGGCCTCCTTCCATTCCGACGCAGCGACGCAGCACAGAGCAGCAAACAAATACATTTTAATGGAATGCGGAACAGTGTGGTGGCGCGGCGGCACGCGCGAGGCGCTCCGAGGCACGGCCCAACTTGGCAAAAGTATCCTGGAGTTCGAAACCGCGCCACAAAAGTACGACAGAGACGGAAAGTTCTTTCAGAAGGTGGCGTGGTCGAGCCGAGTCAGGGCGGCTGGCTCAACCTCCCCCTGCCAGCCGCCCCCGGCTGGCGGCCAAAACAAAACAAAAACAACACGAACAGGATGCAGTCGGAGTTGAACCAGAAGCCTTCGAGTGGGCGTTCAGTCCTCGATCTCACACGGCCATGCTTGAATGCGCGTGGCCGCTAAGGGATCGCTCAAAATACCAGTTGCTGCAAGGCCGCCAGGACGCGGCGTAGGGGGCGCACAGGATGCGACGGGGTCTCAATACCCAGGCGTGGCGTGGCACAGTGGGCACAGTGGGACGGTGAAAGGACTCCAAGGCCAAGGGCGAAAGCCAGGCGCTATCGATCCGGCAGGTCCATCAATATCCTGTCTTTAGCCCGGAAACGTGTTGTTTAATCGTCCTACCTTTGGGCCTCCAGGATGGCGCTGCCGGTGGAGAGGGCCGCCTCCAGGGAGAAGGGGCAGCCGCTGTGCATGAAGCAGTTCTACCGCCTCATGACCACGGTCCGCAACCCGGGCAACCCCAAGGACCAGCAGGTGACGGCGGACGTCTCCAGCGACTACATCGTGGTGGCTCGCCACGGCCAGGCAAGTCCGGACTCTGCTTGGCTGCAAGCCGCTGCAAGGCTTGGCAAGCAAACCACCACGCTTGCAGCAGCGGACACTTTTCTGTTTTGCTCCGCCGCTAAAGGTAGTAGTGCGTGTTCTCTTGGAGAGCAGTGCAAGGTTTACAATCTGGTGTTACTCTTGAGTGGTGAACTCCTGAAATGAGAGAATCGGACGCGGTTCGATTCTCTCGTTTCCAGAGTGTGCCTCGATAATGACGGCGCCGAACTCGTGTTGCGGTTCCACTCGATTCGGTAAGATGACCCTCACTCTGTCTCTCCCCCGACCGCCATAGTCTGTCTCGCAGCGTGCCCCTCCCTGGGCGCGGTGTGAAACCTGTTTACTCTTGATTTTATTTTCCAGTGGCTTCGACGCGGCTGCGGCAGTGTATGTGTGGCCTGATAGAGACCCAGGAGTCCCCCAGCGCCCCCGCCAATGCCTGTTACACTGTTAACACGCCCCACTAGTGCACTTTAGTGTGCGCCCGCCAATATGCCTTGCCATTGTTTTCTGTTCTGTTGGCCCCGTGTGTAAGTTTTCTCATTGCAATTTCATTAAATTTAATCTGTAATTTTGGCGAGGAAGCCTCTTCCTCGAAGCCTGCGCAGACGTTGTTTTGCAACCACCTTTTCCAATCGGTTTTACGAGCGAATCTGGTGTGTGCGTTTCTAGTTTTGTTGGAGCTGGGAAGCGGGGAGACGCAGGATGCCGACTGACTTGGCTTGCTTTGCCGCAGTTCTACGTGGTGCAGGTGCGCGGCGACGGCGGCGGCCCTGCCGTCAGCGAGGACGCGCTGACGGGCCGCCTCGCCTCCATCCTGACCGAGCCGGTGCCCGCGAGCCCCGCGGCGCCCATCGGCCTGCTCACCACGATGCGTAGGGACAAGTGGGCCGAGGCCCGCCAGCACCTCCTCGACGACCCCGTGAACCGCACGTCGTTGGACGCCATCGAGGGCTCGCTGTTCGTGCTGTGCCTGGACGCCCCCATCACCACGGCCTTCAACGCGTCCAGGGCGCTGGCGTTGCGCGGCCACGCCGTCGGCGGCCGCGACGAGACCAACATGGCGCACCAGATGCTGCACGGCGGCGGCTCCAAGGCCAACTCGGGCAACCGCTGGTTCGATAAGACAATACAGGTGCGCCGCCGACGCCCATTCCATCTCACTTGGATGTCGGGTTTTCGTCACGAGCCGAGGGGGCCACCACCCCGGTAATCCTGTTGTACAAACTGACTGGTGATCTCCGGTAAACCACGCCCTAATCACGTAATCCTTAATAAAATTATGTTCTTTTTTAACGTTTTTGAACAATTTTTACAAAATTTTACCCCTAATATATTGTAAAATTCCCGTAATCCCGTAATGTTGTGTACACCTGAAAAGAGAGTGGCGGCCCCCTCGTCCCTCGTCACTTTCACTTTGTCCTGCTCGCAGCTGGTCATCTCGTCGGATGGCGTGTGCGGCCTCTGCTACGAGCACTCAGCGGCCGAGGGCCTGGCCGTCATCCAGCTCATGGAGAAGATGCTCAGTGAGGCCGCGAACCCCACCGCGGCCGCCGTCACCGAGGCCCCAAGGTCGCCGCCGGCCGTCGTGGCCAACCCGCCGCCACGCCTGCTGGGCTGGAACGTGGACGCGGCGACGCGCGGCCACCTGCAGATGGCTGCCAAGGCCGTGGACAGGTATAGCGCACCATCTGCCTGCATGATATCATCGTCCTGGCGGAGACGCAGAAACGGGAGCCCGCCTCGGTCTTACTGTTGCAGCATGATCGACGACCTGGACTTCTACGTGTACCGCTTCACCGAGTACGGGAAGGACTTCATCAAGTCCTGCAAGTGCAGCCCGGACGCCTACATCCAGCTGGCGCTGCAGCTCACCTACATCCGCCTGTTCGGCAAGCCCACCGCCACGTACGAGAGCGCCTCGGTGCGCCGCTTCGAGCAGGGCCGCGTCGACGCCATCCGGTCGGCGACGTGCGAGGCGTGGCAGTGGGCCGCCGCCATGCTGCAGCAGCAGGCCGCCGCGCCCATCGCCGTGCCGCCGATCGACACCAGCAGCAGCAGCAGCAGCGACGAGAAGAAGGTCACCTTCGTCCTGTACGACGTAAGTGCCCGCGCCAATACCCCACGCCGCGAATAAGTCTTCCCGACCGAGTGGCTCTCGCGCGTGGAGTAGCGACGCGGTCTTCCCTCCGACTTGAGCTGTACCCCCTGCGACCTGTTGCAGGACAACCAAAAGCGGGAGCTGTTCCAAGCTGCCATCAAGAAGCAGACGGACATCATGGTGCAGAACATCCTCGGCCAGGGCATCGACAACCACCTGCTGGGCTTGCGGGAGATGGCCAAGGAGCTGGGGGAGCCGGTGCCCGAGCTGTTCACTGACGAGTCCTACCGGGTGGCCAACCACTTCGCGCTGTCCACCAGTCAGGTAACGGCCGCTACCGACCTTCAAGGCGATGGATACACTGTTATTCAGGGGTGCTCTGAAAGGTGGCGCCTTTTGGCGCCTTTCCCCGATTTTGTAGCGTCTTGAGGCGCCCCCTGACGAGGCGCCTTAGGCGCTAAGTTTTGAGACACCTTTGGTCCAGCCCAGCCCTCTAGCCCGAACCCTCTGGTTCTCTATGGATGCAGGACAAGGTGTTCGCTCCCCATACACCCTCTGTGTGCTTGCAATGCGTAGGGAATGCATTGCAGGAGCCATACTGCATGGACGAGGTGTCTGGTCTCCACACACCTTTGGTTTGGGTAATTCTAGGCGAGCCTCGCGTAATCCAGTGGGCTGGACCAAAGGTGTCTCAAAACTTAGCGCCTAAGGCGCCTCGAAATGAGGCACCTTTAGGCGCCTCGTCAGGGGGCGCCTCAAGGCGCTACATAATCGGGGAAAAGCGCCAAAAGGCGCCAACTTTCAGAGCACCCCTGAATAACAGTGTAGAGAGCCGAAATGCTAACGGTCTTGTAATCCCGTAGGTGCCGACGGCGACAGACAGCTTCATGGGCTACGGCCCCGTCGTCCCGGACGGCTACGGCGCTTCCTACAACCCCAAGGCCGACAGCATCGTGTTCTGCCTGTCTTCCTTCCACTCGGCGGAGACCACCTCCACGGCCGCGTTCGCCCGCGCTCTGGAGCGCTCCCTCCTGGACATGCGCGCCCTGCTGCAGGCACCACCGCCCAGCCCCACGCCCAGCCACGGGGACGCCCTGGACCTCAAGTAGAGGCCCAAGTCATTTGCTAAAACCGCCAAGTATTAAGATAGGCATGAGCGTCGGCTTTGCGTGATTGAAAAAAAGAAAAAGGATTGCATGGTGATGAATTGGGATTAGTCGATGTGCCCTCGACATCTATAAGGTCATTGTTTAGTTTTTCTTGGCCTCAGAAAAAGATTAGTACAAGATGGAGGAAGTAACGAAAAGAGACACCAGTAGAGAAAGAGAAATAAAAGCTTGTGCTTGACAAAAGATGGTGAAAAGTTTGGAAGCAGTGATAATAAGCTGTCCACAGATCTACATTGCTATATAGTTTTATAGTTGCCTTTATCTATAAGATGTGTTGAGCACTTACCTATCACCCCATACATGACGTGGGCATATATATATATGAGATAATAAGATCGCCACTGGGTGGCCTCAGTAGTAAATTTGTTGTTGTGTCTAAAATATTTAAAAAATGAAATAATCCTATTTTCCGAGGAATTTAACACCCAAGCGCTGAAAGGTGTGACTATCTGTCACGTGCCATTTGCAATGAGCATGTTCTATACATATCAGTGCCTTTCAGTACACTTTGGGGAAATGGTTGTTAATCAATTGAAGATAAACTTGCCGGGCAAGCCCTTTATTTCTTGATGTTAGAGTGCTGGTCAATGTGTTTTTATTCTTGATTCCTATTTTGAGTCAAAGAGGAAGAGTGGCGCACGGAACCTGCTAGTTTTCCCTGCGTGTAGAACATGCAGCATGCAGGGTAGGTGGTCTGGACGCGGCTTTGCGTCAGCTGGGCCGCCTACCTCCGAAAACTAGCGTGTTTCGTGGGCCAGCAGTGGTTTATTTTCTGAACAAGTTTAAGCCTGCCGGTCAGTACAGGTGCTCCAATGTTAGAAGCATTCCGTATATCTATGTGTTGAAAAAGAAGCCTTTGCATGACTCACACTTAATGTCGATCTTTTTTTTTAAAACCATAGCTTTGTTCTGTAAAAGAATGACTGCTGAGTAGGAAATGAAATAAATGACACTTGAAGCCTCAAGGTAGGAAGCACATGACACAGAATGTGAAAAAAAAAACTGTGCCAGTGTGTTGTAGTAATGGTTTAGCCATAGAGTATGATTAGAATTCAGCTACCAGGATAAAGATAACACTGATTATGTAAGTAAATTAAGTTAAAGATAAATCCTGGCCATCCACTTGTTTTCAAAGAAATAAAGTCACTGAGTCAGTTGGTCCTTGTTGTTGTTTTTATAGAAATTGGAGAAATCAGTACACAGAACACAGCAAATTAATAAAGTTCAGTTCTTTTATTTGTCATAGTGTACTAATTGAACACCATCATTTACTCTATTTTAGAAGTCAACTTATAAATCAGTAGCAACTAAACGTAACACAAAACCATATTTTAAAAAAAATAATAAAAAAAAAAATAAGAAAATACTAACAAGATGTTACATAGAAGTTACATGCATAAAAAAGATCAAGTTAATTTTAAATTTCGTGAACAAACACATTTACAGGCTTCAGAGCATAACCTATTGTCAGCAAGTATTTACATAATTGACAAGGAATTACCATGAGCACAGAATGTAAAGGTTCTGGTTATAAAAAATCGACTAGAACCAGAGACGGAATAACAGAACTTTTTGTCAAAAGTATTGCACATAAACACAGATAAATCACAATTTCAGCAGAAAGACAGCACCAACAATACAAAAACTATAGACACATGCCATACAAATACAATGGTCAAAAGTGATCAAAGAGTCCACTGCTTTTTCTTGCAGAAGTCACCAAACAAGGTTTCTTTTCAGCATTCATTAATCCAGCAGAAGCTTTTCTTTTTGATGTCTGAAAACCAAAAGTTTATTATAAATGAATAATTATGAATTATGATGTAACCAGAGACACAAGAGAGGAATCTGACCAGGTAATCTTACCTTAGAGTCATCCTCTGGGGATTGGCTTTCATACTTTGGAGGACTAATGGCAGAGAAAACGAAGTTGCCTCTGCTCTTAGCTCCCGCCATGACATTTTCTTTAGCAGGGCCAGTCATTTTGGCCAGCTTTGCCAAGACACCATCCCCTCTTGACAAGAAAGATCCTCGCTTGGACTGGAACAAAAATTAGATAAATAAAAATATCAATATTAATAATAATAAACAACAAAAATAGTAAAGCACATGGTGAAGGCACGTACAAGAAAAGTGTTTCCTATTTTTCCTTCTGGAGATAGAACAGGGTTGTGTGCAGTCAACTTTGGAGGCGGCGGCTCTTTTGGAGCAGACATGTCTAATGAACTGGAACGGTTTTTGAAGAGGATTGATTTACCAAGCTGAAGAAGTTCACTGTTCTCAAGTACTTCATCTCCATCATCCTCTTTATGGGTGCCAGCTTCCTTCTTTTGTTTCTATACCAAATGATAAGATAGGAAATATTTGTCAAAAAGATGAAGAGAACACTGAAATACAAATCTGGTATCTCTGAATATAGATGAATCAACTCACCTCTCGCTGCTCTCTCAAGAACATCTCTCGCTCATGTCTTAGTTTCCGCCATGCAGCATCATCTTCTTCATCATCGTTGTCAGCTTGCTCTTCATCAGAGCGATGGCCATCATCACCCATTCCTGTAGAGTCTGCAACACAGAGAACAGTGTCAAAGGAGTAAAACTCAACAAGTGCCATTAAGCTAGGCAAAGTCAACATTATGCTTGGTGTTAAACAGTGTGACACTTAATACTGACCAACATTTCTCCAGCGAAACTGACGCTCTCTGCCACCATTATCAGAATGCAATTCTCCATCTTCCAGAAGCATTTCTTGAAGAATACGTACATCACGGCGATCTTCATCCAACATCTTCTGCCTGTATTGTGAAGAATGTGAAATGACTTAAACCAGCATGCAATAGTGAAAATTTACCAAATAAAATAATAAAGCCTACATGTGACTTTTGACAAGCTGCTCTCGAACGAGATCCTGATCAATGTCTTCCTTGTCTGCTTCATTCATCTCAAGCTGATCCAATCCTTTTTCATCTTCATCATCACTGCCATTGTACTCATCCTCTTCAGACAACTCTGCCTCCTTTTCAAGAAAATCACCAGGCTCAATCTCATTTTCATCTGAATCATAGAAGATTTCTTTTGATGGTTTGGAAAAAATTCCAAATAACTTAGAGTTCTTTTCTGGAGTGGTTTCCCCCTCATCACTATCAATTCCATTTTGTTCTGGATCTGTGTCACTCTTATGGTAATCGTCATCTTCATCATCTGTCAAACAAAAAGAAAAGACATTGTAAACTATACGACCTTTTAACAGCAGTAAAAGAGTTCTTTATCCAACTAAGGATACCTGAAAACTCAAGCTTTTTTCGTTTCTTTTTCTTTTCTTTTGTTATTGTGGTATTGTCTTCATCGTCTGAGGACATAATTTCTAATCTGAAGTTTCCTGCAGCTTCTTTAGACCTGGTAAAATTGATTTATTTTACAATGGAAATATGAGACATTGCATTGATGGGAGATACTAGATAGGACAAAACTCACTTTTCAACCATGTCTTCTGGATTCTTAGAATCCCCATCAAACTTCAGGCTGAAATCCTGCAAATAAAAATAGAATGTGTTGAAGAGAAATAGTGCCAGGAATGAATCAAACATTATCTGTAAATTGATAGGCTTCTCACCACTGAGTCTCCATCCTCAAAAGCTGGTTCCATTGTAGCAGGTTGACTCTGAGATAGCTGGGAGTCTGGCACCTGCTCACTATCTTCTTCCAGGTCTTTTGGTTTGGGTGGCTGTGTAACGAACTTGCCAGAACATAGTGCCATTAGGTCTGTCTCAGACTCTCCCATTGACACATTGACGAGGTCAGATATATTGTCCTGAGAATCTACAACAAAAGTTTATCTCAAGAGACATATTTCATGTATATAACATAAAGGGGATAAAAATAGGCAGAGTTTTACCATTAAATTTGTCTGCAAATAATCCAGCGATTTCTTTTAGCTTGTCTTGTGTGCTATAAACTTGCGATTCACCAAATAGCTTCTTCAAGCTGCTTTGAGGTCTTGAATCAGTTGATGTTTTTTGAGGTGTGAGCTCTTGGTCAGTATCCTTAGAAAATAAAACAAAAATGACATTGAAGTGTAAAATTGTGTTTCGTCCTCTACAACATAAGAGTGTGAAGAGATGTTCAAGATAGTTAGAATAATGTGACAACTGTCACAAAGGTAGAAATATCTAAAGATCATCCAGTATACCATAAAACTATGAGTCTTTCCTGGGATGGTAAGACTCATTGGAGAAAACAACATCTCTCTTTCTTTTCCATCATCAGCCCTGTCCATAAAGGAATAATCCCTGGTGACACCATTAGGCTGACCAGCAGGAATCAAGTCATCATCATCCTCGACTCGCCCTGCAAGAAAACACAACTTAAATGAAAATGCTCAATTTGCAATACTTGGGAGGTGTCTAAAATTACTATTAAAACTTACACTCGGATGACTGAGAGGCGAATAAATCAGCAGATGCAGATGTTAGTGTTCGTCGTAAACTATTAGTTAGTCCTGTATCTAAAGCAGAATAAAAAGGAAATCATTTTGAAAAAATCGGTTAAAAAGAGAAATTCAGGGCAGAGACAATTTAAGGCACTTACCACATGTTTCATCATTCTCTGTCTGAGCTAAACAAGAGTTTTTCAAACTACCTATTTTTGATTTGCTTGGTTTGTCATCTACACTGATGTCATCAACATGTTTACTGTTGTCATCTTCACTTACACTGCCCTCATCATCACTCTCATCATCACTACTCTCTCTTTCATCCACATCTCCATCATTGCCATCCTCCTCATCAACTTCAGCTTCTTCATCAACAAATGCACTCTTCACTTTCTTCTTTATCTTACTTTCTCTGATGTCATTAATTTCTGGCTCTGATTCTGCTTCGCTGTCAGTCATATCTTCTTCCTCCTCCTCCTCTTCATCAGGCAGCATGCCACAGTCATCTCTCTCACCTACAAAACATAAGATCCTTATATATCAGTACGCACTTCATCGATTTGACTTTGAAGTCTTCCTAATGTGACAAAATAGAAAAGCACAAACAAGTCTTACCATCAAATACTTGTTCATTTTTCATCTCTTCATGCTTTTTCTGCCACTCTTCTCCCTTCTGCTTCCGCATTTGTCGATTTAACTCTGTTTTCAAAAGTTTTAATCTGGCCCCAGGAGTTATATTTTTTTCAGATCGACGAGGCTCCTCAGCAGTGAGAACAACTTTCAAAGATTCATGCTTCACGTCAACAACACCACCAATTGTATCTTTTTCTGATGATATGACGCTAAATATGTTTTAAAGGAAAAAGTAAACCAAATACATGATTCCAGTTCAGAAATATTTAACATCTAACAAAATTAATTAATAAACATTGTAGCAAAAATACCTAAGTTCCACAGTTTGAGCTTCCTTTTTTTTGGAGGTGGAATGCTTCATAAATCTTTCAATAAGACCCTTTACTCCTGGTGTTCGAGGATTAGAGTTAGAATCATCTAAGTCAATTACATCGTTGGGTGCCCCTTTTAGGCTTAATCGAGGGCCAGAACCTAGAGACAGCTTCTTAGGAACAATCTCATTTAATACTAAATCCTGCAACATGAAAGAAAACTTCAGTAAAAATAAACATGTTCGTAAAATGCTAATTCATAAAGAGAGCCTCACATCATCATCCAAATCTTTCATTGCTGAGTTTAGCTCCTCCCACGTTGATCCCTTGGGTTTGTTTCCAACATCCGTATTTTCATTGGTCAAATGTTTTTCTGTTGTCACTGCTTGCAAGTCAATTTTCATGAGGCCTTCAGATTCTGTCAAGTGCAGGCTAATGTCTTGAGAATCTTGAGTTTTGGAAACACCCTCAACATTTCTCTCAGTTTCAGTATAGTGCAGGGTGATGTCTTGGGAGTCTTGTGTTTTCAGAATACCTTGAGCGTTTCTCTCAGTTTCAGTGAAATGCAGGCTAATGTCCTGGGAGTCTTGAGTTGGATTCCCAATTTTCACATTATCATCTTCGACAAAAAACTTATCCTCCTCTTGCACTTTTTCAGAACACGTTTCGCCATCCGGTAAGACTTCCAAAGTATTTGAGTTCTCCTTGATACAAAAATCAGTATTGACAAGAGATTGGACTTTGCAATTGTCTACCTCAGTCGTAGTATTAAAGTCCATGTTCTCCTGACAGCAGATTGAAGTTGTGTGCCCACTCTCAGTTTCATCAATCATCTCAGAGTAAGGTTCCATGCTTGACTGTGCTCTAGAGAAATCTGCCTCCACACCACTGTCCCCAAGAACTGCACTCGTCAATTGCTGAGTGTCTGATTGACTTGGATCTGAGGATTTGTCTTCAACTGGTTCTGCTGACTCAGAACCTTCCTCAGTTTGCTCTACTTCTTGGGTGGTTTCCTCTTCATCACTTTCATGTTCAGATTCAGACTTATAAAAGTCTTCAACTTCTTTTTCTCTGTCTTCTATCTGCTTCCTGGGAAAGAAAAGAAATGCGATCTTAAAGCCTGGGATAGAATAAATTTGACAAACTTGAGGGAAAGAAGTTACTTACCAAACTGCTGTCAATTGCTCTACAGGTGCCCTGATGGGCAATGAAGATGCAGGCTTGCGTCTGTTAAGGAAGTCTAAAAGCGATCGTTGCTTGGGAACATGATATGGCAAACCAATATTAGACTGTCGCAGCTGCCTCTGACTTTCTGCTTTTATCTCAAGCATTGCATCTTTGGCCTTAGTTTTACTTTTCCTCTCTGGAGCAGGTTTACGTTGCTTGCTTTTGGACGGCAAAACTGTCCCGTTAGTTTCATCATCTGAATGGCTTCGACTCCTTTCATTACCTGAGTCATCTGACTCTGAACCTATACAGCTTTTGGACTTAAACTTACTATTTTTAGTGCTTTTGGGTAACGGTTTTAGATCACCGTCAATGTCAGACTCTGAATCAGAATCAGCCAAAGCACTTAGCTTTTTCATAATTTCTGCAGTGCTCAAATTTCCTGATGGGTTTGAAGGTTTCTGGGTGGCATTGGATTTCATCGCTTTATTGTCGAGCCTTGAGCTATCTCCACTACTTTCATTGTTGGACGCCTCTTTCGCATCATGTCCATTCTCAGCACAAGCTTCTTCCTGGGCAAGAGCTGCTTCAATATTTGCTTTAACGGACGCACCATTGTCATCATCATCTTCATCAGATAGATGCAGAGTAAAATCTTCAGTGGCTTCTTTCAAATTATCTTCAGCTTCACCATCAGCCTCGTCATCACTATCAAATATCTTTTTACTCGAAGATTTACGACGGTTGAAAACACTCTCATCTTCTGAACTTGAATCCATTTTAGAAGTCTCGATAAAAATAAAATATACTAGAACTGAACTTGCGTTCACACAAAATTTACAAGGGGCTTAACCTTCATAATAACTCACAGAGGCGTGCGACAGCAAAGTAAAGTTCAATTTCAACCAGACTCATAAACGGCGCATCAGAGATAAAAAAAAAAATTGACTGCACAAGCACAAATCACCGACTTTCCGTTATGTCTGAAGCGATCAATAATTTCGCCAAAGTTTTTGTCAAATTGAGACTCCCACAACTCAAGACATCACAAAACACAACAGGACAGCTGAGACGGCTCACTCACCTTCCCGCCAAACTACAAGTCAGTGCCGCCTATTTCCTTTCTAAAACATTCCTGGAATTTCTGTGGAACTCTGTACTTATCGAGGACTTGTACGAATATCCCGTCCCCACTTTCAAAAATACGTTTTTGTTAACAGCGGATAAAAAAAGTTATCCACTCTGATCGACAATCAGGATATTTGGAATTTTTTGGTGTCGCGGAAAAGAGGAAGCAAAGAAGAAGGCTGTTCGCGCGCCATGGCCACCGTCGTCTGCTCCGGCCAATCAGGACGCGATCCTGACTGGCGCGGAATCAGCGGTGAATATGAACGCAGTCGCCGCATCGTACAACACAGCAACGAAAAGCGAGATGTGGTATCAAAACTTGAGGGTTCTACGAAACAAAAAGGGCAAAAGCAAGAACTAGTGACCGTGACGTGACGTGCAAATATAACCCGAAGTTCTTTTATCTTACTTTCGAACTGAAATTTTTTCTTGTGTGTGCATGTGTTTTTTTTTTTGTTTTTTTTTGTTTTTTTTTTAGAGCGTGTGCATACTTTTTTTTTCAACATGAATGGCACGGCGCCGCGTTGCCTTGCAGCGCGATGCTAATGGAACTCTGCGCCCGTCGATGGAGTCACCTTTTACCTTAATGAGCGCTCGCACCGAGCCGAGGCCTGCAGCGAGCAGCCACAGCGCAGCGTGGGGTCATTCCCTCTCACAGGGCTTCGTCAAGCGTGCAAACGGAACGGATCCCGTCTGATAAATCTGCTGTGAGCTGATACAACCACCCAGTAAAAACGTGTCTTGAAATAACAAAATTTATTGAGGATACTTGGGGCCACCTGGGGCAAGGATGATTTTTGTTCCATGTAATTTTTTTATTCCATGTTTTTTTTTTTCTTCCTGGGTGAGAAGCGAAGTGTCCCAGAAAGGCGCCCACTGCGTTATTATTATTTTTTTTTTTTTATTTTTTTTTGTCACCTGTACGCCAAAGTGCTGGCCGGCTTTTCGCTTCCCGGCGCTCCTTATCGGTCCAGCGCTGGCTCTCCTCTTTTTGGGTGGGCGCAGTGCAGTGGCTGTCAGTGCAGTGCCTGCGGGGCCTGCGGTGGTGCACCTGCAGCGCCGCGCTCCACCGCCGCGCCTGGGGCTGGCCGGGCCCCAGCCGGGCCCCAGCCGGGCCGGGTGGGGGCGGAGGCATGGCGGAGGCTGCGGCGGCGCCCCACAGAGGGCGCGGCACCGCGGCGGCCCGGCTGGAGCTGGAGACTGGAGCGAGAGGGGCTGGAGTCGTGGACCAGTGCGCGCCCCACGCAGCCAGACCCAGACACCGGGCTCGGCTCGGCTCGCCTTCCCCGCAGCGGCAGCAGCGGCTAGCCCACCCCGCGCCGCGCCGCCCCGCGCCGCACCGCGCCGCACCGCCCCGCTGCGGAGTCCCGGCCGCCCGGACCGCGGCGTGAATGACGCCCCGTCTGCGCGCCGTCTGAGCCGCGCCGCGCCGCGCCGCCACTCCGCGCGACCACGTCCACGACATGCTGGCCGGCCCACAGTGACACGACGCACCTGCGACGGACGCGAGCGCGCGCGCGAGTACACAGGAGTGACAAAGTGAGTGACACGCGAGTGACGTGTGAGCGACACGTCGGGTATGCGTTGAGGTGTTGAGGAGCGGCGACAAAGATGGCATCCGGTGAGTGCGTCCGGTGGGGCCGACTGACTAGTGCCGTAGTCACCCTGTAGTGCCGCGCCGCACCGCCTAAGTGCTGCTCACGCTGCTAGCTCGCCTCACCACCACAACAGATGCCTGCCTGCCGCCTAGCGAGCGTGTGCGACGCCGGCAGCTGGCGGGTCGCAGGGGGCTTTACCCTTCGGGGCCTCAGGTACTCAAGGGGCCGGGGGGCCCGGTCGGGGCCGGTCGGGGCCGGGACGGAGCCGGGATGGAATTATTCCAGCCAATCACAGCGCGCCATTGGCGAGGCGGCCGGGCCGCGGCTGTGGCCCATAAAAACACCTGCACCCTCTATCGCAACATTTCACGGCTACGCGCGCGGCCACCGCCCTTTATGCCGGATTCTCTCGGCCCATTTCATCCTTTCACAGAGACGGAGGGGCGGGGATGCCGGTCCCGCGGTATCGGCGGCCCGCGATACAAAAGGCCGCTCTGTGTCGACGGAGCGACGCACTGTGACGACGCCGCGACGCCGCGTGACAACGAATAAGTGACGCACTTGTGAGGCTAGGGACGGCGGCGGGACACGACGATGTCACGCACTGTGAGGGCGTGACAAACCACCCCGTGACGCCGGTCCCACTGTGACGACGCCGTGACGCCGCGTGACAACGAATAAGTAACGCACTTGTGAGGCTGGGGACGGCGGCGGGACACGACGATGTCACGCACTGTGAGGGCGTGACAAACCACCCCGTGACGCCGATCCCACTGTGACGACGCCGTGACGCCGCGTGACAACGAAGTGACGCACTTGTGAGGCTAGGGACGGCGGCGGGACACGACGATGTCACGCACTGTGAGGGCGTGACAAACCACCCCGTGACGCCGGTCCCACTGTGACGACGCCGTGACGCCGCGTGACAACGAATAAGTGACGCACTTGTGAGGCTGGGGACGGCGGCGGGACACGACGATGTCACGCACTGTGAGGGCGTGACAAACCATCTCGTGACGCCGCGTGACAACGAAGTGACGCACTCGTGAGGCTGGGGACGGCGGCGGGACACGACGATGTCACGCACTGTGAGGGCGTGACAAACCACCCCGTGACGCCGGTCCCACTGTGACGAGCCATGTCGCCTCAATGTGGCGTACCGGCGTATGCCCCAGTGTGCGTTTCCGACTCCTTGCCTGTTTTATTCGACCGTCTGGCCGAGTTACGCTCCATAGTAAAGGAGGTTCTCAGGCCGCGCTGGCGTCGTCGCTCAGGCGAGCTTCGGCCCCCAGAGCGCGCTTCAAGAGAGAGTGTGTGTGTGTGTGTGTGTGTGTGTATGTATGTATGTATGTATGTATGTGTGTGTGTGTATGTGTGTGTGTGTGTGTGTGTGTGTGTGTGTGTGTGTCTGTGTGTGTGCCGACCTAGTCTGGACCGTTGTAACCACACGGGGGTTGCTGCAGAGGAACATCTCCTCTACTGGGACACATACTACAACCCTGCTGGATTGCTCTGCGCCGGTCTGGGAACGGTGGGCCACTTCGCTGGTCGTGCCGGCCGGCCGAGCCCGGGGCTAATTGACAAAGTCCGTGAACCGTGATAATCCCTGTTGTTTGAAAGAAATAAAAAAGAGAACTCGAAACAGCACGCGGTAAACTTTCTTAATTGAATCGCGGAATTTTGCGGCAGTATCCGAAAACGTGCGCTGTTATGCACAAAATGGAGAATGACACTCGGCAATTTATAGTGCGTATCTCCTTACGCGATGCGCGAAGTGCCTGGAGGGGGGGTGGGGCTACTTTACCTCGAGTTAACGTGCTGGCAAGGCCGATAAGCACCGATCGCGGCGCCGCGCCGCGGGGCGGACGCGATCGCGAATTCAGCAAGGCAGCAGCCGTACAGTTTTAGACAATGTTTGAGGTCTTGGCGGCAGTGCGAGTTCTTCGCCAACGGCGTTGTGTAACGGCCGGAGCGCGTTGCAGAAATGGTATTTATTTTTCTGCTCGTGCAGTGCTTGGTGAGGCCGAGGGGCCAACCACGTTCGAACCACGTAGTATGTTTGGGGACACAAGATTTCTTAGGGGAAGAGATTTCGTCGGATTTCACGAGATATCGACCGATTTTACGCCCAAAATTTGCTTGTTTTTTGCCTTGGGGGGGGGAGATTTCCGATTTCCAGAGATTTCAAGCGCTCAAGGGGACACATGATTTTCTTGAGTGGTCGCCCCCTCGCGTGAGGCTCTTCCACTCGTTGCCACCCGCAATGACCCGACGCCCAGGGCGTCGCGTCGCGATGCCGCGCGGAGGACGGCCTGGACCGCCCCGTGGTGGTCGCCCTGGCCGCCGCCCTGGCCGCCGCCCTGGCCGCCGCCCTGGCCACCGCCCTGGCCGCCTCCCTGGGCGCCGCCCTGGCCGCCGCCCTGGCCACCGCCCTGGCCGCCGCCCTGGCCGCCGCCCTGGCCGCCGCCCTGGTCATCGTCCCCGTGCCGTTCCATTGAAGTTGGACGGGGGCCAGCGGGGGCAGGAGCTGCCATTGGGCTGGTCCGAAGGGGCCCCGCCGCCGCCGGGGTGACGCTCCGCCCGGGCGGCGGCCCCGCAGCCAGTGGGCCGCACTCAGCACCCCGATCCGCGCTCACCTCCGAATGCCAGTGGCGGCGGGCGCGGGCCACAGGCGACCCCCCCCCCCCCCCCCCCCAAGGCTGCCCTCGGCTTGGCGCGCCCCAGGCGTCGTCATTCCAGCAAAGGGTCGCCCCAGAATGCCGGCCGCACATTTCTGGACGGTAAACATTGAAATGGGAATGGGGAATGTATTGAGGTCGTGTTTATTGTGTAAGTCGGCGCTTCGCCGGCTGGAGTCCGCTGGAGTCTCCTCACTGCGCCGGCTGCAGGGGAGACCGCCGCCGGGCCGCGGTCTGGCGCACTGTACTGCCAACTTCTCCCGCTGAGCCTCTTAAGCCATGAATAATCGTCTGAGCAAATACGCATTGGAATTCGTCTTCGTCATATTGGTATTGGTCCGGGCCGCCGCGACGCCACGCCGACTACCCATCAAAAGTCGCCCGCGCAGTATTGAAACTTTTTCCTCAGGCCAAGTTGTTGCTCTCTGAAAGACGCGCCGCGTTCAGAGGAGAAACTTCCTTGATTTACAAGGGGCGGCGGCGTTTGTCGGATGAGCCCAAAAAAGGAAGAAGGAGGAGAGGGAATCAGACATCCAGGCTGTTACGGTAACGAGTGTGGCCGCTGTGGCCGCGATGCACTGCCAGCAGGCTGAAACGACTCTCCTCTCTCTCTCTCTCTCTCTCCTCCTCTCTCTCTCCTCTCTCCTCTCCTCCTCTCTCTCTCCTCTCTCTCTCTCTCTCCTCTCTCTCTCTCTCTCTCTCCTCTCTCCTCTCTCTCTCTCTCTCTCTCTCTCTCTCTCCCCGTCTCTCTGTCTTACTCTCATCCCAGAGTGGCGCGAAAGAGACAGAGCGACGTGTTCAGGATGTGCTCCTCCTCAAGGTGCCCTTGAACGTGCGTGACGCGGCCTAAAGGCGCGGCCTAAGGCGCGTGAGATAGGGCGGTGGACGGGGCGCGGGGTTTAAACTGGATCAATTCGCACATAAAATGGTGGGCTTTACGACGCCGGCGGCACGACAACCCATCTTTCGGGGGATTTCTCGGCGCCGGGCTGCTGCGCTGCTGGCTCGGCGCGGGTTTGTCGTCCGCGTCTGGCCTCGGCTACCCTGGCTGCCCCGCACTGCCAGGCACACGTGTAGACGAACCAGCATAGAATACAGCGACCGCGTCGCTGGCCGATGGCCTCCCCTGATTTGAATCGAGGGGGAGGGGGGGGGGCATCGCCCTCGTCCCCACAAAAGGCGTCACTAATTTTTGTAAAAATATCCAAATTGGTGCCAAAATATGCTATTATTTCCTAAACTTCTCTGATTTAAAGCTCGCTTCGATCGCATTTTGTTTGTTGTTTCTATTATTCGATCGCTTTTATAAGCTGTATGGGCCCCCTTAAGGTTCATACTTTCCAAATTTTGATGGCTTTTCGCCCGCTCCGCTCGCGTTTTACTAAATTTCGAGACTAAAAACGGCCTTGCAACAATTGAAAATTTCACATAATACGCATTTTACTAGCCCCCCCTCCCTCCCCCTCCAGGGAAAAATTCTTGCCCCCCCCCCCCCGTCATGAAGTACTTCCGCGGTCCCTGATAGAATAAAATGAAAGAAAACAGAGCAGATCGCGAGGAGAAAAAAAAGGTGCACGCATACATGCTCCCCCCATGCGCGCGCGAACACGCACTCGCACACACACGGCTGTCATGTTGGTGGCAGGGAAATATCGTTCCAGCGCACAGACAGACTAGCGTGGGGGGGGGGGGGGGGTCAAATGCCGGGGGAAAAGACTGTTTTCCTCCTTTCGCGCGGGGAAGGCCGCTGTCACACTTTGTACTTACACCACAACAAGCTCGTAGTTCGATACCGCCCGCGCGGGGAAGAGGAGGCTCAGAATTATTCCACGTTCCGAAGTAAAGAGATTGTCGATTTACAGGAGGCGCGGCCCTCAGGCCACGCCAATCAGCACCGCAGTGCAGCGTCCAATCTGATTCCGTCCCGGCGCCGCTGCAATTCGGCGAACAAGAGCGCCAACAAGCCCCCCGGAGGGAAGGCCGGCCGTTAATGGCCGAACGCGCTGCGGCCCAAATCATTTTCGATGGCCGGGAATCGCTTGGCAATGGCCCACCGTGTCGTGGCGTGTCGGGAGCGGAGCGTGTGTGGTGCTGCTGGGGGCAGTCAGTGGGAAACATGCGAGAGGGAAAGACTGGTGCAGCGCTGCCGCCGCGGTGGCGAGGGGGGCGCAGTTGTTAGTTCCTATGAGTGCAATGCGGGGAGAGAGAGCCGAGAGAGAGAGAGAGAAGGAGAGAGGAGAGAGAGGAGAGAGAGAGAGGAGGAGAAGAGAGAGAAGAGAGAGAGAAGAGAAGAGAGAGAGAGAGAGAGAGAGAGAGAGAGAGAGAGAGAGAGAGAGAGAGAGAGAGAGAGAGAGAGAGAGAGAGAGAGAGAGAGAGAGAGAGAGAGAGAGAGAGAGAGAGAGAGAGAGAGAGAGAGAGAGAGAGAAAGAAATTTCCTCCGGAGGAACTGGAACAGGAGTAAAAGATGAGAGGCACGTGAGGGTGTGCAAGGGGGTGGCGGCACTTACTCCTGGCCGGAAGTTTCCTCCACCGGCGTTGGGGCGGCCTGGACGAGAGCCTGGGCTAGCCAGGCCGAGGCTGGAGGCCTCTGCCGCCATCAGCTCCTCCCCTGCCCCTCGCACGCAGGAGGGGGCTGTGTTGTGTTACTGCTTCTCGGACAACAGCACGCGGTCTTTGCCCGGGCGTAGTAGGCGCGTCTGAAACGCTAACGACGGCGTCCGAGCTAGGGCGGAGGCCGAACACCAGACTGGAAGGCAGAGCGCCGTCGCCGTCCCCGCGGCGTGCAGGCGCGGATACAGCGGCAAAGGGACTTTAGCCCCCCCAATAGCACCTAGATAGCCGCCTGAAATGTAGACAAAAAGTGCTACTTTTCCCCTGTTAGTAGGCAAAAAGTACTGCTTTGCCCCCCCCCCCCCCCAAAAAAAAAAAGACCGCCTCTGGATCCATCACTGGCGGCGTGTCGCCACCGCCGCCTGCTCCGCCACTCAAAACCACCCTCGAGGGGATTGCCCCTAACCGCCTGTCGGCTCTTGTCGAAACACGCGGCCCGCCGTCAGGCCCCGGCCCTGCCCCCGGCCCTGCCCCCGGCCCTGCCCCCGGCCCTGCCCCCGGCCCTGCCCCCGGCCCTGCCCCCAGCCCTGCCCCCGGCCCTGCCCCCGGCCCTGCCCCCGGCCCTGCCCCCGGCTCTGCCCCCGGCCCTGCCCCCAACCCGGCCCCCGGCCCCACAACAAGGTCATGAACTTGGACAGCTCCTCGCCAGCAGGCGGGGCTGCCACCATGCTGCCACACGGCCCACGCGCACGGCCGAAGCCATTCGGTGATGGATCCGGTAAACTTGAAACTTGATCGGCTGCACGGCCCGACCCACCACCAATCTGCTGCTCTGCCCGGCTCTGCCTGCACCCTTCCCCCCTTCCCCTTCCCCTCGCGTTGAGCTAATCCATTATTCAGAGTGAGGACTTGGCTCTCTTCTCAGCCCCGTCCCGTCCGGCACTTCAGCTCACATCTCGCCAATGGACGGGTAGGTGGGAAGCGCCTCCCCCCCCCCTCCGGCCGCCCGGGGCGCGCCCCGCCTGAGGGGTCACGGGGACGGGCCCTGCTGCGGCTCAGCGTTACACGGGGGGTCTCAAAATTAATGGTCCAACACGTCGAATAAGGTTAGCGCTCTGCTGCGCGCCTGTTTCTTGCCAGAAAGATTCGCTTCCGGGGGCTGCTTGCAGCTGCTTGCCATTGCCCAGGCCAGCGGTTCCCAACCTTCCGCGGTTCACGACCATTCGCGACCTAAGAATGGCTGACAAACATTTACGTCATTATCCTTGAACTGGAGTAGCCTGATGATCCTGTCCCAGGATGAGGTTTTTATTTTTTACCAGTCTGGCTCTAGGCTGTCTCTGTCCCACTGGCGAGGCGAGCCCTTGGGCGATGCTTAGTCCGCGGCAAAGTTTCCGACTGGCCGCGCGTGACGCACCCCGCCCCACTGGCGGCAAAGTTTGTGGTTCGCGTACGCGACCTGACGCCAGCCTGACTGCAGTGGCGGCTGGCGCGGCGGCCGCTGCTGCTTCCAGTGCCCGTGCCACTGGCGCACACACTGGACGGACCGGCGCGGCGGCCGCTGCTGCTTCCAGTGCCCGTGCCACTGGCGCACACACTGGACGGACTGGCGCGGCGGCCGCTGCTGCTTCCAGTGCCCGTGCCACTGGCGCACACACCGGACGGACCGGCGCGTCGCCGGCGTCATCCCGGCAGGGCGGCAGGCTGATGGATGCCCCCGGCGCAGGAAATTGGAGGGGTGCGGCCGAGTTAAATTGGTGGCGGTGTGGCGGCGGTCAAACGAGGGGCGGTGGCCTGGGGCCGGCGATCGTGGCGATCTGCCAAAGGGGACGCGGCGCGGCGTTGGCGAAGAAACGGATCGCCGGCTTGTAGGTTCCACTGCGCCGTCGTCCCGCAGAAAGTCCAAAGCCGCTAGCGCTGGTCGCCGGGGAGCTTCACGTATCCGCGTTTGCCGTTTCCGCGATCAGCCGAACCAAAGCCTACACTTTGCTCGGCGAGTGCATTGGCGATCCTCCCCTCTACCCGCCTCACCGCACACCTGCTTTGTCCCTGCTGCCTGGCTGCCTGGCTGCCCGCCTGCCTTTGTTTCATCACCGAACAAGCGAACAATCGGCAGGGCGGAGCGTGGCGCTGCGGGCGCGCCCTTTTCGACCGTTGACTCATTGGCCCAACTTGGCGCCCTTTCGGCCCTTTCATTCTTGATTCGCTGTTGGTTGGTGCAATTTCGGGCCCTTGAAACCCCCTTCCTGGCCCGTTTCGTCCTTTGACCTCTTCGCCTCTTTATTTATTAATTTTTTTATTCTCTTACGGTTCATTGGTTCTTTTTTGTGGGTCTGTTGCTGCGGGCCTCCGACTGTGAATGTCAAAAATGCGACCCTGAGGGCCCTTCGCTGCCGCCCTGCCGGCGATGCGATCAGCCTTGGAGGCTGGCAGGGCGGGGCGGGGCGGGGCGGCCTGATGAAGCACGCCCGCCAGCCCCAGCCCAGCAGTGACACCCAGATTTACGCCCCCGATTGTGCCAATAAGGATTCGCAACGCCCTCCCCCCACCCTCTGGGTAGGCTCAGCGCTTCGTCGCTCTGTCTCTCTCGCCCCCGAGAGAGTGTGTGAGAGACGGACGACGACGACGCGGCCAGTGCGTGGAGCCAGACCGTCTGGACCTCAGCGACTGCAGCCACCGGGCGGTGCGGACGAGGCGGGCTGAGCAGAGTCTTAGATATTTAGGACTCTAGTGCTGAGGTGCTGGTTGTCGTGCTGCCGATGCTGGCCGGCCGGCGTGCCTGGGGCCTAGCTATCTGTGTCCACCATGGAGGCGGGGCGGCGGGATATTGTTGCAGCGAGGCCATTATGCGGCACAACGACACTAATTACAGCACCGGCTCCCTTTTTGAGGGTAATGGAACGACAACACGCTGGCTGCAGCAGCGCGGCAGCGCGGCCCACTGTAGTCGCCGGGCCGGTCTGCTGCCCACCGGTGCAGTGGGCCGGCCGTCGCTCAGCGTGTGCGAACTTGGTCGGAAAGTCGTGAACCCGAGAAGTGGGTTGGTTGGTGGGCGGCGGCGGCGCGGGCGCCCGCCTGTTCCAGTGGCGCTGTAGGTTGGCAAGTTGGGGCGACAGGAGCCGGTAGTGGTGCGGTGCGCCGGGAGGGCGGGAGGGGGAGTGGGGCAGGGGGACGGGGGGGGGGGAGGGGGAGGGGAGGGGGAGGGGGGAGGGGGAGGGGGAGGGGGAGGGGGAGGGGGGGCAGGCGCCGCAGCCGACCAGAGCGGGAGGGGACTCAGCGAGCATCCATCGCGCAACGCGGATTTGGGACTTGGAGTGTACTTGGTACTTAGCATCGTGTGAAACTGATCCTCTCCCCTCTCCTCTCCCTCATATCTCTCTCCCCCACACTCCGCTCCGCAGTAGGCTGCAGGGGGGGGGGGGCATCCCAGTCGTTAGTAGCCTGGGCAAACCGCAGGGAAGGAGAAGGAGAAGAAAACAAAAGAAATATGATGGAGATGAGCAAAAGTAGGAAGGGGTGTTCAGGAAAGAGGGGCAATAAAATGTGGGGGAGGACGGTCGAGGGGAGCAGAAAAACATTCACGTGTCCCGGCAGTGTGGTGTGTGTGTGTGTGTGTGTGTGTGTGTGCGTGTGTGTGGCGTGCTCGTCCGCACGTGTGAGTGTGTGTCTGTCTGTGTGTGTGCGTGCGTGGAGTGTGAGTTGTGTCAGTAGAATGGCAAGCGAGAAAACCGGCACGGCGCGGCGGCTTGGTGGGAATATAGCCAGCCTTCGTTGGCACACGCCGAACCAGCGCGGTGCAGTGCGGGGCTCCAAGGACGCGGCAACGCAAGGCGCGCCGAAGAAGGGAGTCACTCCAGTGGAGCCAGGAGCCCTGCGCGAGACATTCCGCGCCAACGCCAACACTCCGTGGCCGCCACTCAGCCGCGCGAGTGAGCTATTAAAACGGAACGAAGAAAAAAAAACAATAATAAAATTGCAGGGTGGAATCGCTGAATTGGGCACTCCGATTTGGTCGTGCGTCCTGGGGGGCTCGTTTGGCCAGGTTTGGCGGGCCAAGCACCGGCGAGCGCCACCGGGGCGCCCCGGTCCAGCGGATAGGGCCACCCTCACTCGCCGCTTTACAATATTTAAAGCGCCGCAGCGCGCCGGCCGCGCCAGCCGCGCCGGCCGCGCCGGCTGCTGTAGCGCCTGTGGAGGGCGGGGTAGGCATCCCGGCGGACACGGCTGCGCTGCGGGATGGTCTACTCTGGGCTCCGCGGGCGTGCAGCAGGCAGGCTGCTGTAGCGCCTGTGGAGGGCGGGGTAGGCATCCCGGCGGACACGGCTGCGCTGCGGGATGGTCTACTCTGGGCTCCGCGGGCGTGCAGCAGGCAGGCTGCTGTAGCGCCTGTGGAGGGCGGGGTAGGCATCCCGGCGGACACGGCTGCGCCGCGGGATGGTCTACTCTGGGCTCCGCGGGCGTGCAGCAGGCAGGCTGCTGTAGCGCCTGTGGAGGGCGGGGTAGGCATCCCGGCGGACACGGCTGCGCCGCGGGATGGTCTACTCTGGGCTCCGCGGGCGTGCAGCAGGCAGGCTGCTGTAGCGCCTGTGGAGGGCGGGGTAGGCATCCCGGCGGACACGGCTGCGCCGCGGGATGGTCTACTCTGGGCTCCGCGGGCGTTCGCAGGCATCCTGGTCGCGCAGAGCACGACGGGAAATGGAACCGGCCTAGCCCCGGTTGCTTTCAACGCTCGCGCGGGCCGGGGCCGCCGCGGTTCATGTCCGGAGGCTGCTTGGCCCGTCGTCCGGCCGCCGCCGCGACGCTGCCCGCGCGTCCCGTTTCACCGCCACCACGTAGAGACCCTCCCGTCCGAGATGCGCTTGGTAGTCCCGTGGAGGCAAAGGCACCCTGCTTCAGGCTAGCTGTATACCTGCTGTGCCGCACCAGACGCTGGCCTGTGTAGCCTCGCGCGGAGCGGATACGGGAATCCCGCTCCGCATGGGACCACCAATCGTCTGTTGGCCGAGAGGGCCCCCTCTGCGCATCTCTGACGGGAGGGTCTCTACCATCACGAGCACGCCACGCCGCGAGTCATGTCTGGGTCCTCGGGGCCGGCTCTAAACAAAGAGCTTCCGCGGCAACAAGATTGGGAGCGGCGGCGTGGCGAGGCGCGCGCTGCCGGCGCCTGCCCCCCGCCATCCAACAGGCAACCTGAGACCGCGGCTGTGTGTGTGTGTGTTTGTGTGTGTGTGTGAGTGTCTGTGCCTGTCTCTGTGTGTCTGTCTGTGTGTCTGTGTGTCTGTGTGTCTGTGTGTCTGTCTGTCTGTCTGTCTGTCTGTCTGCACGTGATTGTGTGGGTGAGATGCGGCTGGCGTCCGTTGGGCGTGCACCATTGGCGAAGCGACACGCACCTGCGCCTGGCAGGACACCGGGGCACGCGCACAAAAGCGGCGGCACGCAAATTAATCAGCGTCCGTCGCTCTGTCTCTCTCGCACTCGTGGTCGTTCCGTCGTTGAGAGAGAGAGAGATGGAGCAGCTCCTGTAATGGTGCAGTCTGCAGGGCGGCTGTCTGCTGGGCTCTCCGTTCTCTGGAGGTCTGCAGGGATAAAATGACGCTCTCCGCCTCTCCGCTTTTGCCGGTCGGTTTCTGTTGGGTCTGCAGGTGAGGAGACAAGCTCATCAGCGCCCCCGCACCGCCCGTACCCCCACCCCACGAGTCCCTGCCACGCACTCCTCTCTCTCTCTCTCTCTCTCTCTCTCTCTCTCTCTCTCTCTCTCTCTCTCTCTCTCTCTCTCTCTCTCTCTCTCTCTCTCTCTCTCTCTCTCCCTCGGACCCCACCCCACCCACGACCTTCCAGAGCAGCTCTCCAATGTCCCCGGCCACTTCGAAGGGTCCCCTGGCTGCCCTTGCCGCCCGGCCGGCCGACGTCGGACATTGTGAAATGTTAGTTAAAAGCGTCCCCTGCCCTGCGCGGCCCGCTCGGCTCCCCGCGGGGCAGGTCCAGGCCGCTATAGTGCCGTGCAGAGCACCGAACCTGCTAAGATATTTACGTGTTCGTCTCAGGGCGGGGCGGGGCGGGGCGGGCGGCACCACCACGGCGTCGGCCGCCAGGGCCAGGGTGGCCACTTCGTCGTTAATGGCACCGCCAAGTGGAAGGGGGAGGGGAAGTGACAAAGACGACAAAAGAGGCGGGAAAATGTTTTCATTGACGGCGAGCTGCGCGTGACGGACAGCGGAGAATCGGGCCACTATCGTGCGAATTGCCACTCAAGCGCTGCTCTTTCGCAAAATAGGGGAAAAAAGAAAACACCGGGGGTTGCGTTTGGCGTCCAAAGGCGAGCAGTGACCTGCAGAGCGTGCGTGTGTGTTTTTACATAAAGCATGAAAAGGAATGAAAAATGGAAACGCTGTTTGACGACCGTACGTGATGGGAACATACGGTGCGCTGCCACCGCCCGCCGCCGCCCCGCCTCATCCTGGAGTCTCCCGCAGACCACCCCACCCCGCGCCACCCCGCCCCACCCCGCCGCGAGATGCGCGACTCGACCTGGAAAACAGGGCCATTATTTTGGGCTAAAGTTGCTGCCAGTGGGGCTAGCGCAGGCTGGCGGCGGGGCCGACCGACCGAACGCCGTGTATACCAGACGAAACTAGTGACAATGGCGCCTAACGAAAAGCAAGGCGAGCCGCGCTCGCTGCTGTTAGGCTGTCTGCCGCTCCGCCGTATTTTTATTTTTATCCTTTCTCGGCGCGTCGAGGTCAGCGAGGGCAAGAGGAGTCTGTTTCGGCTGTCCTTTGCACACAAAAGAGGCCCTACACGTCCTCGAGCCATGCCGGAGCCATGCAGACGGCCGGCGACGCACCCCGCGGCAGCCGCGCGGAGGGGAGGGGAGGGGAGGCCTTTGGGCTCTACAAGAGGCTTGTCATCTTGTTCACGACAACACATTTATTCGTTGAAGCCGCGCTCCCAAGGTACGCCAGCGGCGCCAGCGGCGTATGGCCACAATTTTTTTTTTGTCCTCTGCGGTCGAGTGTTTTGCTTCTAGCCTTCGTGACGGTCGAGTATCCATCAGTGAGTCGCTCCAGCGGGGACGCCGCCACGAAACGGCCGAGTCTGACCAGTGGAGGGCACTTGCCAGGTCGGCCAGGTCCCTGAGCACAGTAGAACAGACTCAGAGGGGTGAAGGCCGGCCGAGGCCGGCGAAGCCCAATGCGGTCGGACTAACTACACGCCACCCTCTCGTCTTGTACCTCTCCGTAACACAGTGACTGCACCCCGCCTGCTCCGCCCCGGCCCGCCACACCCCGCCACGCCGCACCCAGCCAAAAGGGGAGCGCGGCCTTTGGTTCGCAACCGCCCCGCCTCCGGCCTCTCTGGGACCATCCACAAGAACAACAACAACAACTCAGGCACAGGCAAATTGGGTTCTTGTCCGCTTGTTTGCACTTTTCAAGCGCTCGGTTCAGTGCGTCCGTGGCGATGCGCGCAAGTATAGAGATAGCCATTATGTGCGACGGCGATGTGAGCGAGCAAAACGCTGCGCCAGCTCGCCCCGCCCCGCCCCGCCCCGCCCCGCCCCGCCACGCCCCGCCCCGCCCTGCGTCGCTCTGCAATGCAGCAGCGCCGTGCAACGCCACACTCTGCAGTCCCAATGCGGGTATGCCGCGCTCGGCTGCGTCCTTTCAGGCACCGCGCTCACGAGGCAGGCCAAGACCCCCGGGCTGCTCGTTAGCCCCCTCATTGACGCAGCAGCGCCGCGTCGCACACTAGTTGGTCGTTCAGACGGGCACCACTCTGACACGCCGGGGGGAGACAGTCTAGTGTTACTGCAGTTCGTGGTCATTTGGCGCGTTCTGTCGCTCGGCGTAATGAACGAGTTTGTTTTTCAGTTTGAGGAGATTGGCGCGTGTTTCTATGGTTTGCGGTGTACTCAATTTGCGTGTTTTGTTTGGTAGTTGGCGCGCTTTGTGGGTCGTGGTAATTAGCGTGTGCTCTGGGGTGAATGGCAGTTAGACCAAAAAGAGGAAAGCCTCGTCTGGATGACGTCACGGCGAGGTGCACGATAAACCATTGGCCGGCCACCTGGCCCGGCAGTGCCCCGGCAGTGCCCCGTTAGTGCCCCCGTGGCCCCTTATCCGTCCGCCAATCGGCTGCCTTTGTGCGCGGCCGCGCTTTGTGGCGCTGGGCGCGCATTGTGGCGGCCTGCTTGTCGTCGCTCTGTCTCTCTCGCACCCAGACGAAACGCCCCCTGAGTGCGAGAGAGACAGAGCGACTTTCGCAAGAAGGCCGGTGGTTCCAGCAATGAGCCGCACCGTCCGTCAGGAGGAGATGCTATTCCGGGTCCAGATAAGGCACGACGGTGACGAGGCCAGTCTGGCCGCCCTGGCCGCCCTTAGAGTCCTATATAGTGGGAGAGAAACGTGAACCAACTAACTTTGCCATACACTGATCGCCAGCCACCCTCGAAATGCTCTTAACTATCTCTCATACTTTGGCCAAAACGGGGAAAAAGTTCCGCGTAGTTTTTCATAGAATGGCCAGATCTTTGCCCCGCGTCAAGGCCACTACGGAAAATCGAGCCTGGATGAAAAACTACGCGCATCAGTTTTCACGTTTTGGCCAAAGTATGAAAAGTTCGCCGCTCGGGCGAGCCCCATCCGACTAGGACAGGGTTCACGACGTCCCACTATAGGACCCCAGCCGCCCTGTGCCCGGCTCCCTCCTCGCCGCCCCCGCCGCGTCGCCGCGCCCGTCCCTCTCCGAGCGGCAGAGTGGCCGGGGCCCCGTCCCCCCGCGCCACGCCCCCGCTTTGTACGCAATCGTGGCAGCGTCCCAAGAGAGGTGGTCTACCGGCCGCGCCGCGCTGCGAGGGCGTCGCCGGGCGTCGCCGGGCGTCGCAGGGCGTCGCAGGGCGTCGCAGGGCGTCGCAGCCGCACACCGAACGCCGGCGATCCACTTCCAACAAAATTATTTAGCGCAAACTGAAGAAAATGTGCCTCGTCGTCGTCGGGCCGTAAAGGACCCGGTGGCGGCGCCACGCAGTTGTTGTAGTCTTTCACGCCGTGCTCTCTCGCGATGGGATTTGGGCTACAGGAGGGGAGGGGCACGGGGTAATGGAACTCGAGAAAAGCCTTGCACACCTCGAAATCATTTGTTAGAACTCTGAAAAGAAAACAGAATTGCCCCATTTTTCTTGTCGTGGGTCTCCCCTTCCCCCTCCTCCTCTCCCTTCTAGTCGCGACGGGGATTTTGGGGGGTGGGGGGTGGAAAGTGGGTAGTCCCCGGGGAACCCAGGCAGACATTCATTACCCGAACAAGCAATCGGCCTCTTTGCAAGCAGCCAAGCAGTCTTGCTTAAAATATAAAGTACACTAGGGATCTTCTTAACGCTCGGAGCGCTGCTTTACACCTGTTTACGCCGACGTCCGCCGACGTCCGCCGACGTCCGGTGATGCTGACTCTGGCTGCCGATCGAGCAGGCAACTCACGCCTCTTCTCTGAGAGAGAGAGAGAGAGAGAGAGAGAGAGAGAGAGAGAGAGAGAGAGAGAGAGAGAGAGAGAGAGAGAGAGAGAGAGAGAGAGAGAGAGAGAGAGAGAGAGAGAGAGAGAGAGAGAGAGAGAGAGAGAGAGAGAGAGAGACTTAGACAGACAGACGGACGGACGGACGGACGGACGGACGGACGGACAGACAGAAAGACAGACAGACAGACAGACAGACAGACGGACAGACAGAGAAAGAGAAAGAGAGGGAGGGAGGAAGACAGCCCCGGGCCCTGCCAGGACAAACTATGCAAACGAGACGACTAATTCATTAGAGGGCGGTAGCGAGCGAACACGCGTTCCCTCTCCTTCACATGCAGCGTCGCGACGCCGCGCAAGACACGCAGTTCTCGGGCCTGAAAGCGTCGCGGCCGACACCGCACCTCCGTCGCGACGCGGCACGGCGCGGAACGGCGTCCTTTCGCCCAATTTACCCCCCCTCCTCCCCCACTACCGCTCCCGTCGCGCCACCATGCCGCCCTCGCTCGCGACGCGGGACGCGCTGGTGATTATGCGCATTTAAAGTAACGCAAGTGAGGCGTCTTCCGGCGGAGACAAATGCACTGCAAAAAAAAAAGAAAATGAGTAGAAAATGAATGAGGAGAAATGCGAGACATTGTCATCGAGAAGCCAGCGACGCATCGTTGGTTGCCTGGACAGGTCAATCACCAAAAGACCAAAGTTGTTTCTTAGGGGTTCCAAAAAACCCCTATTGTTTTTGCTTTTAAGACAAATTTTTCTGCCCTTTTGTATCGACTCATGACCACCGGAAAATGAAAACTGCGCATGCGCTCTGTTCGAATCGACCAATAGTAAAACCACTTCCGGCCAAACCTTGTTCAGTTGAAAGCGAACCGCCTTCTCAAAAAAGACCAAACGTCCTCCCTTTAACAACAATGGAGGAACTGTTTTAATGCGCGACTACTCCATCGTCTCCTCACTTCGCGTACCCATTTCCTCACAGGCGCAGACGCCAAGCACATTGTTGCCAACCTCATCCTCAAATTTTACCCCTTATTATACTTTTTAGACGTTCTAGTGCAGGAACACCGTGCAATGCGTCAGTTTTTCCATTTTCCAGTTTTTAACATTCACACCATACACCTTTAAAATAAATATTCTAGTGCCGGAACACCATGCAATGCTTTAGCATTGAATTTTTTTTATTTTTTTTCCCCTGCATTTGACGGTAAATCGGCCTTGGCGGTGGCTGTTCCCGGAGCAGCCACAAGTGACTGCGGGATGGGGGATGTAGACACTGCTTCCTCCGACCGGCGTCTTGGCCGGGGGCTACCCGGATACCTCTCATTAGGAACCCAGGACGCAGGAAGCCTTATCGCGGCCCCGGCGGCCGTGGCGCTCGACTCGGTGGCCGGCCATGGCCCCGTGCCGTGGGGGGAGGGGGGGGGAGATGTTGCACAGGATGTTAACAGGGTGAGGGGGAGGGGGGAGAAGAGGTTGCCGAGCGGAGGTCGTGACGCTGTTTTAATTGGACATGATTTGATTAGCGGTGTGTCCGGCCCGCTGGGACTGAGAGCTGCGTGCAACGTGAAGTGAGCACCGGCAGCACATCAGCGAGGGGGCGGCCGAGTGGCGCCGGCCAGGCGCGCCGACTAGCGCAGCCAAAAAATCAAGTTCCAGCTCCCAGTGTTTGGGACTGAAACGACAGTGAGCGCGAAAATCGGAACTTGTCTTTTTGCGGCCTTGGTTCGCTCTAACCTCGAGCAATTTTTTTTACAGGGCCGAGGGGGAAATAACTGGCCAAAAGCATGTACACCAAAAATTATATTTTAAAAAATTTCAAAATTTTTGAAAAGTTTTATTGAAAATTTGAAAATTTTTGAAGATTAATCGTAAAAAATCACGAAATTGTCTTTCCAGGACCGACTAAACATTGATTATTTTTCACTGCCCTCCCCAGTGTGCTTTAAAGCCACAGCAATGCGCCGCGTCTATTATCTGCCGTGGTGGCTGAAGGTGTCGATACGTCGGTTTCCCGGTACTAGAATCGGCGGTTCAAACCTTATCACTTGACAACTTTTTTCTCTGACCGCTGCTCATTGTCACGTCAAGAGCCCGCTTCAATCGTCGTTAGACATGAGCCGTGGTGGCTGAGAGCCTTAAGGCGTCCGACCCCGACCATAAGGTCCGGGGATCGAATACCAACGACTCCTATCATTTTTCGACTGGCTTCCTCCCACTGCGACTGAAACCCGTCGTCCAACACTCGGCAGACGTGCAAGTCAGGGTGGTGTAGTGGTCTAGGTCGTCTATGCCAGGCCACTACACCCGGGTGTCTAAAAAGCAGTCCGCTTCGGCGGATTGGCCTCGGCACTGGTTCGATCCCCAATCGAGCCAGCCACTCGAAATTGGTCGCGAGCGGGTCCATTCCGATTCGTAGGATGGAGTTGATAAGTCCTATGAAGCTGGCCCACTGACTGCATGTTCGGATCTGGGAGCGCCGGACAGCGGGTGTACCACTTTGGGTACCGACCACCCCGCGCAAACAAAAGCTCCCAAAACTACTCTCTCTCTCTTTCTTTCTTTCTCTGTCTCTTTATCGTCTCTGCCTTACTCTACTCTGCCCATGTTTGAGCCGTGGGGAGCGGCTCGGGTCCTACTGGGTCCCCTGGCGTACGATATCGAAGTTGCCGACGGGATTAACCCCAGTTACCTGATAGCACCGGTTCCCATCCCGAACACCGACGTAAAGCAGGAGGCCTCCCCATTAAGACTGGGGAGGGGGTGTAGAGTTCCATTTTTTAAATTTATTTATAGTTAAATACGATCGCAAGCGCCCGGGTCCACCACTGTTTCCCATATCCAAACACCAAAACTTTCAAAAAATTCAAAAAAAATTCAAGAAATTAAAAAAAACGTACACAAAAATTTTGAGTTGTTTCCCCCTTGTACAGGGCACTTTTTAAAAAGCCGGCAGCAAAGCGGCTTGTTCAGTAAGGTGTGGGTTCCAGGGTCGTCTCGGAGGCGCTCTTGGTTTACCGCTGCCGACGGCCGGCGGGCTTGGTTGCCGTGGCGCCGAGGCCTGGAACCTGAGCCGCCGGATTGTTTTCTCGGTCGTAACAGGAGCAGCCGGCCGCCAGCTTGCCGCACTTCCTCCTTATTATTACTATTATACGGCGGCCGGCCCACTGTGGGGCTGCAAGCGTTGCAAGGAGGGCTGCAAGGAGCCGATAGAGGTTCCGGCCAAAAGTTGCGGGCGACGTGTGTCCGTGACTCCATTCCAAAAGTGGGGCGCGTTGCGAATCCCCCATCGAGGCACATCTCGGACGAACCAACGCCGCTCTCCACTGCGAGGCTGCTCTTATTCGGTCCATTCCAATGCATTCCGGGACACTCGCCGATAAAATCGGTCTCTCGCTCTCGCTCTCTCTCTCTCTCTCTCTCTCTCTCTCTCTCTCTCTCTCTCTCTCTCTCTCTCTCTCTCTCTCTCTCTCTCTCTCTCTCTCTTTCTCTCTCTTTCTGTGTGTGTGTGTGTGTGTGTGAGTGTGTGAGTGTGTTTGTGAGTGTCGTCGGGCATTAATGCGATGCATGTGTGCAAATCACGGGAGTCTGCGAAATATATCGCGCAAGTGATTAGCATTCATCAGCATGCACCGTTGTGCATGCGTGCATGTGCGGGTTTGTGTGTGTATTGTGCACTCACCCGAGCGTCCAGCCAGTAGAAGACTGCTTGATCAAATACGTTTCTTGAAAACACTGGACTGTTCCCCTCGTTCCACGCACCTTTCATCTGAGCAATATCATTTTCGGACCATTTTCATGCAATGAATTAGTGCGCGTCGCGTATTCAGTTTTCCGGAAGGCGGTTGCGGCGCGCGACACAACAGAAGCCGTGACAAATGAATGTGGGAAAGCCACCTAATTTGTCGGGGCAACGAAACATCCCTACGGAACCCTGCGTGCGGCATGCCTCGTGCGCGGGGCGGGGCGGGGCGGGGCGAGGCGGGGCAGGGCGAGGCGGGGCAGGGCGAGGCGGGGCGGGGCGGGGCGCGCGGGGCCCACGTCGCCAGGCCAGGACAATGCCAGCGATAATTTATACAGTCGTCCCAGGGTTGCTGGCCTCCGAGGGGAAGGGGGTAGGACGTACGTGGACGTTGAAATGAATCCGGGTTCTGCGGAGAGGCTCAAACAAAACTAAGGTAAGCGGCTTCACTTTAATAGAGTGCCCTGCTCCGAGCTGGCCGGGCTGAAGGATTGCTGGAGAGAGAGAGAGAGAGAGAGAGAGAGAGAGAGAGAGAGAGAGAGAGAGAGAGAGAGAGAGAGAGAGAGTGGGCCGCATTCCTCCCTGTCTGCTCGACCTGCTCCGGGACTCACAGTCAGAGGCCCCGGGACGCAGATATTGTGGCTCCTCGTGCCGCCAGCGACCTGCTTCCGCCAAGTCGTGTGGTCACTCTGTCTCTCTCGCACTCTCACGAGACGCCCCATGAGTGCGACAGAGACAGAGCGACAAAAGCACTGTTCGGAATCGGCCGGCTGGCAACGCGGCGCCTGGAATTCAGGCAAGCCACACTGTCTCCCCCCCCCCTTCTCTCTCTCTCTCTCTCTCTCTCTCTCTCTCTCTTCTCTCTCTCTCTCTCTCTCTCTCTCTCTCTCTTCTCTCTCTCTCTCTCTCTCTCTCTCTCTCTCTCTCTCTCTCTCTCTCTCTCTCACTCTCTCTCTTCTCTCTCTCTCTCTCTCTCTCACGCACGCAGCTAGCAGTTTTCGTGGGGCGCCGCCACGGCTCGCAGCCCTGACATGACGTAGTGCCGCTCCGAACACACACAGACAAGCACGGAGTTCACCACACCCCCCCTGTCCCAGTAACGGGAGATCGGATCGCGGTCGCCCCTCTCCTCTTTTGCCTGACACCCTCAGCAAGTGAGCGGCGCGGCCAGCAGGCTGATTGCAAACACCAGGGCCCTGTCTCTCTCGCACCCCTGCGGCCTCGCGAGTGCGAGAGAGGCAGCGCTGTCAGCACCCAGCTCGCATGCAGTGGGCAGTGGGTCAGAAGACCGATGGGGCGGCAAAATTCTAGACGCGTTTTGGGCTCCAGAGTCGCTAAATGGGACTCGAATTTCGAGTCCCATTTAGCGACTCTGGAGCTCAAAACGTGGCCGGGATTTCGGTCTCCTCGACGGTCTTCTGACCCACTGTGGCACAGCGACCGTGAAGCGACACGTAAGGGTTCGGCGACACCGGATCCCGATCGGGGAGTGGGAAGTCCCCGTCCTCGTCCGCTGGCGTGCCCCGCGGCCTCGACCTTGCATTTGGTCATCCGGTCATTTGGTGCAGGACCGATCCCCCAACCGGAAAGGGGTGTGGTGCCTCCCATCTAATCTACACACTGCTGGTAAAACTAAAGCGTAGTACTACCCTCTGTTTTCAAGCGTAATCAGTTTACGCTTGGAATCAAGCGTAACAGGCTCATCCGCCAAGATTTCCCCTATCGAAATGCATGGGGGAATTTCCAGAGTATGCTCCGAGTATGCTTCATTTCAAGCGTAACGTCTTCAAGCGTAACTCTATGCTTGACTCAAGCATAGAGTTACGCTTTAGTTTTACCAGTGCAGTGGGACCCCGAAAATGTTTGGCCGTCATTTTTGGGTCGCGAGTCGAGAGAGCTTGGGAACCGCTGAATTAGGGAGATTCAAACAAACGGGCGGGATGCCGCGGCAGGATGATGCTCGGCCGGGATGAGGGATGGTCAGGGATGTGGTTGGAGCGGTCGGGAAGACGAATGCTCCACACATGGGGCGCACGCTCCGCTGCACGCTACGCCGCACGCCACGCCCCGCCCCACGCAGAGCGACGCGGAGGCTCCACGTGGACGAGGCACGACAGCGCACAGTAAGCCAGAAGACCGTTGAGGCGGACAAAATTCTAGACGGGTTTTGAGCTCCACAGTCGCTAAATGGGACTCGAATCAAACATGTGACCCCACCAATGGATTCCTCGTTTGGAGAGCAATCCATTGGGCGGGTCACACGGTCGATTTGAGTTCCATTTAGCGACTCTGTAGCTCTAAACGCGTCTAGAATTTTGGCCGCTCCAACGGTCTTCTGACCCACTGTGCAGCGGTTTATATATTTCGCTGAGGAGCAAGAAGCGACGCAGGACAAAGTACGCGGCGCGCAGCCCGCCCGGTTTTACAACTCGCCCTCTGGTTGTTTCATACGAGCCGTGCTGCTCGGGCCAAGACAGCAAAGGTAGTGCAGGGGCACTCGCCGGGCAAGTTGGTAACAATGCGGACACGGACTCTAAAAGCTCAAGAGAGTGCATGGCATGCTCCACCTGGAAGTAAACCTCATAGCACGTTCCAGCGTGGAGAGT
>CM060093.1:16648207-16685707 GCA_030522485.1 Stenchaetothrips biformis
TTTGATATCGTTCCCCCAGACCAGCGTGTCGAAAATGACACGTGCACTGGGTGTCGAACCCTGGTCCCCGGGACTCTAGGATCAGCGCCTCTTCGCTCTCGGCCACCGTGCCACATTGGGCACCTCCGGTGAAGCGGTGCGATTGAAAGGCTGGATCCGAACAAGGTGCCTGTAGCAGGATTCGAACTTAAGATGTTAGACTTTGTAGTCACTACAACCACAGTGATACCGGTGGCCGAAAGCGTACAGACATTGCATTCTGAACCCGGAAATTTAGGGTTCAACACTCGCTAAAATTTTTGACCAAAAGCTGCTGTATTTACTCAATAAGTACAAGATGAACCATATTTTGTTGCGGGGGGAGGTGGTGTAGGGTCGCGAATGTTTGGCTGTGGGGCAGCAATTTCTGGGTCGCGAGCCGAATAAAGTTGGGAACCGCTGGCATAGCGTTAAATGTTGTGATACATGCTTGATATATTTAGAGATTACCCAAATGCAGGGCAACTGCTGCTGGGGTCTTGGTGGGACTTAATGGACTTCATACTCCTTTGGAACTTCAGAGGGATCTAAGTATGGAAGGGACTTCTTTGGGATCTCGGATTTGTCTCGAACTCCTTAATTTGTCCATGGGATAAAAATGGTATCTAAAAGGGACCATTTGGAACTTCTACTTCTGTTAGGGGGGTGGCACGCGTCGCTGCCTCCCTCCCACCGCCCCCTCCACGCGCGATCAGCTGCATGTCTCTCTTCTGGAAGGGGACTTGGCTTGGTACTCTGCGAGTGTGCAGAGGCTCGACACCGAGACATCAGTCAGGGCGGGCCGCGCGGGCCGTAACGCCTGTCGGGGTAGGCCTCCCGGCGGGCACGGCTGTGCGCCGGGTCGGCCCGCTCTGAGCTCCGCAGGCGCAAGGCGAGCTGTCTTTGAAAGTGACACTCGAACCCACGTCGCTCGAGGGGCAAGCCTTCGCTACCGTCACGTGCTTGATTGTTGTCTCTCCTTTCCCACGGTGCCCCCACGCCCCCACGCCCCCACTGTGCTGTGGGCAGGGGCGGTGCGGACGTGCACTGTTCCGGGCCCCTCTGGGACCCCGCCGGTGTTCCAGCGACCTCCGGCGCGCCGTCGTCCGCCCCTTTTGCCCCGTCTCTCTCTCTCTCTCTCTCTCTCTCTCTCTCTCTCTCTCTCTCTCTCTCTCTCTCTCTCTCTCTCTCTCTCTCTCTCTCTCTCTCTCTCGCCCTCTGTGTGTGTGTGTGAGTGTGTGTGACGCTGTCCGCGTTATGCAAATACGACAGGCAGTTCGTCACGGCAGCGCCGGCCAATCTGACCCTCGCCGGGCACTGCTTCCGGCCCACTTGAGTTAAAATACGTGCCTCTGCGTCCTCGGACTGCTCACGACGACGTCCCTCCGAGATGACGCACTTGTCCGGGCTGGCTGGCTGGCTCTACGGTCACGTCGGCCAAAAGTTCCTCGCACAGATTTACGTTGTGGCTGCTGGACCCAGCTTGGCCTGGCCCAGTGAGCGGGGGCGGCGGGGGCGGGGCGGTGGGGGTGGCGGGGGCGGGACGGGCGGGACGGGCGGGACGGGGGTGCATCACGCGTTCGCCGGCAGCGAGCGGATCGCCACTCTTGACTCGTGTTGTTCAACAATTTCCTCGCCCCGTCCGCCGAGTGGAGATAAGACAGAAAATACAACGGCGGTGTCCTCGCGGCGGGCTGGGGGAGAGGGACGCGGCTGCGGGTGGGCCGCCGGGCCGCCGGGCCGCCCCTGGCCGCCGCGTTGCCTCTCTGCCAGCGCTGCGCCCGCCTCCCCCCACTCCGTCCCCCTGCCTCATTCCGGCTCTTTACTGCGTCTTTCGCTGCTGGTCCGATTTTACGATATTGAGTGTCGACGAGGACGAGGAGGAGCCGCTGCCTCACTGTCACACTTTACAGCGCGTTCAACCCGGCGACGTGTCAATCTCCTCGTGGCCGTGACTGGCACTTCGCCAGGTCGCCGTCAAGCAGCCATCCAGGGAAGGCGCGCGCGCGCCGGCCGCGTCGACTTGGCCGCCTCGGTGGTGCCCGGCGCCGCCCCAGTGCCGCCCCCAGTGCACAGTGGGTCAGCAGAGCGTTGAGGCGGCCAAAATCCCGGACAAGTTTTTGAGCTCCAGAGTTGCTAAATGGGACTCAAATCGAACGTGTGGCCCCACCAATGGATTCCTCGTTCGGAGATCAATCCATTGGTGGGGTCACACGTTCGATTCGAGTCCCATTTAGCGACTCTGGAGCTCAAAAACGTGTCTCGAATTTTGGCCGCCTCAACGCTCATCTGACCCACTGTGCAGTGTCGCTGCAGCAGCCCATTTGGCGCCCTCGCCATCACATCGCCTCTGCAATGTACAACAGCAACACCCCCACCACCGCGACCCAGTGGCGGCGGTCCGCCAGGGAGGCCTGGGGGGCAAAAGCCCGAATGGGCCATCGCAGTTTTCAGCGAGTGTTTACGGGGTGCGGCGGCGCGCTGAGTCAGAGGCCCTCTCCGTCGCACCCACGGCAATCCCGGGGCCGCTGAGTCAGGCAGGCCCTCTCCCTCTCCGTCGCACTCACGGCAATCCCGGGGCCGCTGCTGGGAGGGAGGCTGTATGTTTGTTTCACCCCCACCCCCCGGCCGGGCTGCCCCTGGGCCCGGTCCGGCGAGTTGTGGAAGTTGTGACGGTGTTATGGCGGTAACGGACCCCCTCCCCTGTCTGGGCCGTGCGTGGGCCTGCGAACCTACCGCACCGCCCTATTTTTCGTGCCCCCCCCATTCACGGTAGGGGCTTTTTACCCTGGCTGTCGACCTCCCCGCCCGGCGTCCTTGGTCCAATCCGTCCCAGTCGTCACGGCCTATCTGCGATCTGGTTCTTACTGGTGGTGCGAGCGCTGGCATTCGCGCCTCGCGCTCGAGGGGAACTAATTAAAGTAGTTGGACACTTCCAGCAGAAGCGGAACTCCATGTTGTTGATTTTTTTTTCTCCGCCTCCCCTCCAGCGCCCGAGCGACGAAAAGCGCACATTCAGAGGCTGAGTCGAAATCAGGCGTAATTCAAAGCCGCGGTGGGTGGGGGGGGGGGGGAAGGCGGGCGCCCGTAAAATAAATGAACCGTGTGCGTATCCAGGACATGGAGGACATGGCGGCGGCCGGCGTCGTAAGCCCCGGGGCGTCCTTCACGGCAGGATCCCCGCGACGCGGCCGACAGCGCAGCGCCCCGGTGCGGCCCGCGCCCGCGGCACCGGGTGAGTCTGGCAGGCCGGCCGGCCGCCGGCCGCCATCGTATGTGCCTTTCGGACGGCCAAGCATGGTTCTGGCCGCCGCGCCGACTTCAACGCGCTTCCCCTTATTTTTGTTCCAATTTATTGATTTTTTCTCAAACATTTTTCACTCTTTTTTGGAGAGGGGGTGGTGGTTGCAGGTCTCCCACACAGTCCCTACCTCGCGCTGTCCACGTCCTGCTATGGTAGTTTCGCTGGCAGCAACTGCCGCTCTAATGTCCCCCGCAAAACAAGCGCACATAGTTTTGCGAGGTGCTAACTTCCCGCAGCACATATGTTTCTTCGTTTATTTTTTCTGGTTGTGGTTTCCCCCTTTTTCAGTGTAGTTTGTTGCCCTTGTCCAGAGCCGCGCTGGTCGCGCTGGGAGTGTCCGGAGTGATTGATGTCTCGTCCCATGTAGAGTCTTGGACGCCGGGGCAGCCGGGCACCTACCCCACCCCCCTGTCCCCACATCACTCACCAGCGCAGTAGCTGCACTTCATTACATGACACAGGCCAAGTAGAAGTACACAGCGCTTGACAGGAATTAGCTTACTTTTTCACGTTGTCCTTTCAAGCGTCTCTTCCATTGAGAGTAGTTGTAGTTGTATAATCATTCACTGTAAAAGCGTGGACCGGTTGCGCCGTCCCGACGCAAATGGCGGTCCAAAAGAAAACATGGGCAATCAATACATCAATCCACGCTTGGAGCAAATAAAAAGTGTTACAACCTGGAGTGGTTTGGAAGAAAAAAACGCCGTGCCACCGCGTCGTCCGGTCCTGAATCGATAAAAACGGGCCGCGTATACGGATCAGGGCGCGTCGCGCATTGGGACACGATGGAAACTTTTTCAGTTTGGCGGCGTCTGGCCGTCGGGCCAGCAGCGTGCATGGCTGCATGGCCGTACGCCGAGAGGCACACCGAGCGGCCGACCGGAGAGGAGGGCAGAGCGGCAGAAGACCAGGATTTCAGATAATATAAAATTCCCTTTCTGGTGGTGGTGGTGGGGGGGGGGCAGGCCGAGACGACGCGGCCGGCCCGTCATTGCGGTTCCTCCTGCCTGCGACTGCCCAGCTGCGCCGGCCCAAAGTTGCCCGCGATGTACTATGTCTGTGTGCCGAATCCGAGCGGGCGAGCGGAGAGCGACGAGGCGAGTCAGCCGGACTGCAGTCCGCTGCGCTTTCATGCTCTGTGTGTGTGTGTGTGTGGGGGGGGGGGGGGTGTGTATGTGTGTGGGTGTGTGTGTGTGTATGTGTTTGTGGGTGTGTGTGTGTGTGTGTGTGTGTGTGTGTGTTTGTGGGTTGGTGGGTGGGTGGGTGGGTGGGAGTGAGTGAGAGGGGGGGGGACGGCGGCGTGGCGGCACCGCCTCCTTGTATTCAAATTCACGCGCGCTACGTTGAGTGCGGAATCGAGTTCGCCGCTCGTCGATACCGGCACCACCGCCAAAGATGGAACCCTGTTTCATTCTGTTGACTCAATTTTTCCCCCCGTCCTTTTTTTTTTTTTTTTTTTTTTTTTGGTGTTCCTCCTGCGTGGAATACAGCAGCGGTATCTACGGGGCGCTGATACGGCAGGCGCTGCTGGCTGTCGCAAGCTCTGAGTCAAGGCGGAGGGAGTCGAGGTGCCCAGTGGATCAGAATAAGCTGGGATTTAGCCCGGGCGTGTGGAGAAGCCTATTTCCGCCTCCTCCCCCTGCCTTTCGTTAGTGTTTTCCAGCCCCTGCTCGCCCCCCAGCGGGCTGATTCCGAACAGGGCTGTGTTTCTCTGTCTCTCTCCCACTCCCACGCTCACGAGGTCGGGGGCAGCCTGCAGCGGGGTGAGGCAGGGTGGTTTGCTTTGTCGGACGTACCGTCGGCAGCGCTGCCGTACCGGGCGGTGGCGGGTAGTTGGCCCCAAAATGCAATTAAAATCTGGCCGCTTCTAGAGTGGGGCGAAGGGTTTGCCACTCCGCTGATGAAGGCGTCAGTCGTTTCCTCGCGGCTCCAGTCGACGGCCGCTCAATTTTCAACTCCAAGACGAAAACGAATTAAATTTATTGGAGGGAAAACATTGCTGTAATAGCTGCACCTCCGTGACCTTCCTCCTTTCCAATAATTGGAGGCGCCCATCGGCCGCACCTGCAGGCATTCTACTCGAGGCGCTCAGCAATAATTCTTCGCCGCTGATGGTTCTGAGCGCGAAGCTGACTTCTCAAAGTCCCGGCGGGCAGCCGGCTGCCCGGCGGCGTGAAGAAGGGGGAGGAAATGACGAACCAAGGAAACATTTCTCCAGCGCTAGTCATCAGATGCGGCAGCTGCGAGCGCCAGATGCTGCCGTGCTGATCCACGTGCGCCCCCTGAGGGGCCAAGGCGCCCCCTCCCCCCGCCAATATCTTCTTTTGCCCGCCTCCTCGTCCCCAGGGCCGGGTGGCCCGGGACGGTAGCCCGCCAAGCTGTAGGACACCTCGCCCGGCGCCACCAACACCCCCGCGGTCGAGGGGGGAACAATAACCTACCACATTCGTTGTACAAAATTTGAACACATTCCTACATTCTGGAGGCAAAAACGCCTGTAAGTAGGCAACATGTGTGACAAATACAGCAGAAATCTTGCACATTCTAACACATTCCCACATTCATTGTACACAAAATCTTACAGCGAGTCGCCCCTCGCCCGCGGTCCTGGAGACGACCGCAGAGTGTGCGCAACTGGGAAATCAGCGCCGGCGAGTCACGCAGTGCTCGATGTTGTTGTTGTTGTTGTTGTTGTTGTTGTTGTTGTTGTTGTTGTTGTTGTTTGTTGCGTTCAAGTATATATGGCACAACTATACGCGTGTCGTGTTTTGCATTCGAGGCCTGGCCGCTCCGCCGCTCGCCCGGAGCAACGGAGTCACAGCGCCACAGCGCAAAGTCGCGTCCAAAGGACCGGAGCTGGCAGGCTGGCTGGCTGGCTGGCTGGCTGGCTGGCCGGGAGGCCCGCTTACTTGGAAGAGCAGATTGAAACTCCCGCGCGATTCACTGGCGCAATAACTTGGTCCTGGTTTCGGGATCGGCTAGATCTCACGGTTCGCAGCGTGGAGGGGATGGGGTGGGGTAGGGTGGGTGTAGGGCGAGGCGACGTGGTGTTCCTGCCCGGCATGGAGCGGGGTTCGCACGGCGATGAGGACACAGTGTTCAAGGGTTGGATAGCCTCCCACTCACCAATAAGCTAGGTCCGAAGGTGCTGGCAGCACCGTGCTGCCGCCGCTCCGAGGCTCAGCCTACGACTAACGACCCGCGACCTAGTCGGAGGCCGCCAGCCCGCCAGCGCGTCTGCAAGATCAGCATTTCCTCTTTTCCTATGTTGCCCTGTGTCTATCCCTGACAGTGGGGTGGGGGGGGGATACAAGTTCCCTTTGTGGCCGGCCGCCTACGTTGCCGGCCCGCAGAATGGTGGCGCTGGCGACAGAAATGAACAAGACTGGAAACATTGAAACCGCAGTGAGCAAGGATCGCCGCGCAAGGGGCGCGAAACGGACCTAGCCAGCCCAAGCGTTGGATTTCATAAACAACTTTAATTTAAGTTGCCGGCCCTGCGAACCTAACCTCCCACCGGGTGTGGTGCTGTGACTGGATCGCGGCGCTCAGAGGCAGGCAGCGCCAGGCCCTCGCCGTCCAAGCGAGCGTGAAGTCTCCCCGCCACGGCCCGCCACAGAGCGCCCCGCCACGCCCCCGCACCCTCACTGCAGTTGGCGATAATTTCTTTTCAGTTCCCCCTCAAAAAATAATAAAAATAAAAATTTGAACATAAAGTTTTGAAAAAAAGAAGGGGGGGTGGCACGGGAGTCTTTAAGCTAAGGTCCTTGCAGAGCCGAGATGAGCCCCCCTGCGAGCCCCCGATTCCTCTCCCCGCCCCCTGAGCCCCGCATGATGCCTCACGAGGAAAATATGCAGGGTCGGCACATAACGCGGATGCGAGGGATTCCTGCCATCGACGGCAATAAATCACCCGCACACCTTGTATTCCCATGAGGGGCGTGTCAGCCTATCAACATCCTCGATCAAAGCGTCTCGCCTGGGTGGCTGCGAGACGTGTGTTACTCCGCAGCCGAGCGCACTGGCGCAACGATTAGTGATGCCGCAGGTCACGGGTTCGATTCCACCTCCTGGCTGCCAAATACGTTTTCGTCGTTTGCTCGGCGTAACGTGCAAAAGTTGCAGTCGGAAAGATGAGGGCGTGACGACGAGATAACACTCTTGGCAGTGTACATGCCTAATGGAGTGGAGGCGGGGAGAGCGGGGAGGCCGGAGCAAACGGATCCGGGATTGGGAAGTGTTGAAACGGGGGCGGGTTGAGAGAGGAGAGAGAGAGAGAGAGAGAGAGAGAGAGAGAGAGAGAGAGAGAGAGAGAGGAGAGAGAGAGGAGAGAGAGAGAGAGAGAGAGAGAGAGAGAGAGAGAGAGAGAGAGAGAGAGAGAGAGAGAGAGAGGGGGGGGGGGAATTGTCTGCGCCTCCCCATCTTCGGCTGCGGCAAGCAGCCAGGCTGCCCGGCTGGCCAGCCTCCGCGAGGGATGAACAGGTCTGGATGCGATTAATCGCGAAATTAATTTCACGCTAATCAGCGGGGGTGGGTGGGCCAGGTCGCGGACGAAGAGGTCTCCGTCCAGCGCGAGGGGGCGAAGGGGGAAGACCTGCCAGGCAAACAATTCAATATGCCGAGGGCAGCCCGAGGGTGGCGGTGTCACGCCGCAGGGCCCGAGTAAAAGTAATTAGTGTCGCCGGGAGTCGAACCCGCGCCCCGGGCGCCAGACCTCGGTGCCCTAACTAACTCGACCGCACAGCCGCACAGCCGCTAACTTGTGGGAAATAGGCCAGGCGGCGTTGTAGTACGGGACGACGACAACATAACGAGGAGGTCGTTTTTTTTTCTTCGACATTGATCGCATTCTTTTTTTTTTTTGCACCGGGACGAGCTAGTGTGATAAGACCCCTGGGGACAGGCAGGCAGGCAGGCAGCGCGGCGGCGACTTGGTCTACTTCTCCGTCCTCAATCAGTGCGGCGCCCTATTACTTGCAAAGTTCGGCCGCCTTCATTAACACTCCGTCAGCACCCCGCCATCTCCCCCCCCCCTCTCCTGGCGGGATGCCCCGCGACTGAGAGAGAGAGAGAGAGAGAGAGAGAGAGAGAGAGAGAGAGAGAGAGAGAGAGAGAGAGAGAGAGAGAAAGAGAGAGGCGGAGCGACACCTCCACGGGGGTATTCCGTATTCTGTTTGCTTTTAATTACAGGCGTGTCGCCTTTGTTGGTCCGATCGCATCGGATGAATCCCGGCCACACTACGTTGGGGACTGTTTTCGGTGACACCCTCTCTCTCTGTCTTTCTCTCTCTGTCTCTCTCTCTCTGTCTCTCTGTATCTCTCTCTCTCTCTCTCTGTCTGTCTCTGTCTCTCTCTCTCTCTCTCTCTCTCTCTCTCTCTCTCTCTCTCTCTCTCTCTCTCTCTCTCTCTCTCTCTCTCTCTCTCTCTCTCTCTCTCTTTCTCTGTGTATCTCTCTCGCACGCACAGACACTCTCTCTGTATCTCACACACACGCGCGCGACGCGCCTCGTGTTTTATTCATTCAATACCTTGCTGCTGCTGGAGGACGTATCGGGCCGTCCAAATGATCGTCACAATCAGGCCTTGCCGCACACATTGTTGCACCACACGCTATGAGCCATTTTGTCACACCTGGGCTCAGAAATTATAGTGACAGTCGCCGGAAAGAAAAACAAACAACAAAAGCACGACAGCAACGACGACGACGACAGCAACAACAACAACAAAAACAACAACAACAACAACAACAACAACAACAACAACAACAACACAGTGATGCCCTTGCGCCCCTTGTGTGGAGGTGGGGCGCTGGGTTGGCAGCGACGCGGTGTTCAAAGAGCAAAAAGATCTTATTCTGCTGCATTGTGGCTCCCGCACTATATGCAGGTGTTCGGTTCGCGGACGCCGTGTGACTTTTTTTTTTTTTTTTTTTTCGAGTGGCTCCACAGGGACCGCACCGCATCCGCACGCATAGCGGCAGCCGTTATTCGCAAAAGCCGCAGGCTGGTGGCGGTTCAGCCGCAGAGTGCGGCGCAAATGGAACGGACAGCGTCATCCGGACCGGCATCGATGTATCGAGCCTCTTTTTGGCAGTGAGTGCACCGCCATTGGCCAGCAGTCAGCGGCGCTGCGGGAACGGCTTGGGTTGGGGTTAGTCCGGCGGCCGAGCCACGGATGGCCGAGCCACAGGGCGACCAAGACGCCAGTAATTCCCCTTAGAATTCCCTTGTACCAAATCCCCCACCCCCAAGCAGCCGGCAAGACGGGGTCGCCGATACGCGATATTATGCTGGCGGACTTATCCCCGTTCACTGAGCGTCATCACTGTTATTCAACGAATGTGACGTCATATTCGCCAGAATGTGAATTTTGTCACGTTCGTTTGTGATATCACATTCGTTTGAACGTGACACGGCCGTTAAGTTAGGGTGTCACATTCGTTTGAACGTGGGTCAGCGATCAAAGGAATGTGACGTCCTATTCAAAACGAACGTGACAAAATTCACATGCGAACGAATTTGACGTCATATTCGTGTTGAATAACAGTGATGACGCTCAACGCGGCCGCTGACGTCGTCCGACTGACTGTGCTTTCCTCGCAGGCCCCGCGGTCATGATCGGCGCCAACCTCCGCCTGGGCAGCGGTGGCCTGGGCTCGGGGAACGTGTCCATCAGCTCGTCGCCGGCCTTCCAGTGCCACCCCGGCGGCACCACCGAGGCCGCCATCATCTTCTGCCTCGGCTCGCTCGGCATGGCCGCCAACTTCGCCCTCATGGTGCTCATCCTGTCCAAGCGCCAGCTCAGAAGGTACGCCAGCGAGTGTTTTTCAACAGGACCCACAAATTTATTGTCCGGGTGCAAGCAAAGCAAGTGTGCGGAGTTTTCTTTTCCTTTTTTTTGCGAACGGAATGCTCTTTTAATATCAGCGCGCTGCAATCCGCGCGTCGAAAGTGCATGTTGCGCTTCGTTTTGTCGACACGGAGACTCCCCCCGCTGCGTGGGGTTGGCTATGCCATGGGCGATGCACATTTAATGCGCGGCGCGGGGAGCCGACCAGGCCGTGGATGTACTGCGCAGCACAGTGCGGGCCTGGTCGGACAGGCAGGCAGGCAGGCAGGCAGGCAGGCGGGCAGGCAGGCAGGCGGGCAGGCCCTCGGGGCTGATGGCATGTTGATGTTGGATGTTGATTGCACAACCGCGGTGCGATATTACCTAGCGCCGTCCGTTCTCGCGTCCGCCCACTGTGTCCGCCCCGCCGGCCGCGCGCCCTTCGCCCCCCAGCGAGTTGTTGCAGACTGCTTTAGTGCCGCGACCCCCTGTTTGCCCGGGTCCAATCCGGCGGGGATCTGCGAGGCTCCGAACGAAGACTCCAAGAGGCAGGCGGCCAAAGTGCGGCCCGCGCCCTGGCAAGGATGGAGGCGGGGCGGGGTGAGGCGGGGCGGGGTGGGGCGGGGCCCACACATATTGGATACGAGGCAGGAGGCCCGATGTTCACGACGACGCCCCGGGCCAAGGAATGCCCTCCACCGAGATTCGCTCTTCGGGATGGTGCGGGTCAGCGCGCGCGGTCGCGGCGACCGCCTGATGCAGGAGCGAGAGAGGGGACCAAACTTTGACGGTTTTGCCGCCCCCGCTTTGGCGTGCAATATCGTGGCGTGCGTGGCGGGGCGGGGCGGGGCGGGGCGGGGCGGGGCGGGGCGGGGCGGGGCGGGCCGGCAGTCTAGTTCAAGGCCTTTGAGCACTGTTGTTGTTCTTGAATGGCACTCGAGCTAAAAACTTGATGTCAAGCTACGGGCGAGCGATGCGTCCGCCTTGCCTTTTTGATCTGGCGCAGCTTGGCGCAGGGCCGTGTTGCACAGCGCAGGTGCGAAGGCGGTGCAACACTGCCGGCCTCGTCGCCGAGCTGCACAGCGCAGGTGCGAAGGCGGTGCAACACTGCCGGCCTCGTCGCCGAGCTGCACAGCGCAGGTGCGAAGGCGGTGCAACACTGCCGGCCTCGTCGCCGAGCTGCACAGCGCAGGTGCGAAGGCGGTGCAACACTGCCGGCCTCGTCGCCGAGCTGCACAGCGCAGGTGCGAAGGCGGTGCAACACTGCCGGCCTCGTCGCCGAGCTGCACAGCGCAGGTGCGAAGGCGGTGCAACACTGCCGGCCTCGTCGCCGAGCTGCACAGCGCAGGTGCGAAGGCGGTGCAACACTGCCGGCCTCGTCGCCGAGCTGCACAGCGCAGGTGCGAAGGCGGTGCAACACTGCCGGCCTCGTCGCCGAGCTGCACAGCGCAGGTGCGAAGGCGGTGCAACACTGCCGGCCTCGTCGCCGAGCTGCACAGCGCAGGTGCGAAGGCGGTGCAACACTGCCGGCCTCGTCGCCGAGCTGCACAGCGCAGGTGCGAAGGCGGTGCAACACTGCCGGCCTCGTCGCCGAGCTGCACAGCGCAGGTGCGAAGGCGGTGCAACACTGCCGGCCTCGTCGCCGAGCTGCACAGCGCAGGTGCGAAGGCGGTGCAACACTGCCGGCCTCGTCACCGTGCGGCGCTCGGCTTGTCAGCACCCCGCCCTGACGACTCCTGAATCGCGGCATATCGAATGCCGGAGACGGGGCCCAGGCCGGCAGCCTGGGGTCGCGTTGTCGCTGTCGCCGCGGCGGGCCGGCAGCCTGGGGTCGCGTTGTCGCCGTCGCCGCGGCACGTCCGCGCCCACGGCCCCGGGGGGGCGTGAAGGGTTCCCGCTGCACATTAAGCAGGCCCTGTCGACGGTACAACGGCCCCGCCGTCGCTGCTCATTCGCGCAGTAAACGACTGGGGTCGCGCGGGCAGGGGCGGGTGGAGGGGGTGGAGATGGGCAGGGTGGGGGGAGGTGTGGTAAGAGGCAGTGGCTGGGGGAGGGGTGGTGAGGGGCAGTGGCTGGGGGAGGGGTGGTGAGGGGCAGGGGCGGCGGGGGGAGAAGGGCAGGCGCGGGGGGAGGGGATGGAGATGAGCAGGAGCTCCGTTTCCGGGCCGTAATTATCGGCCCATTGATGCGTGGGAAATTAATATACAGTCGGCAACGTTTTGGGCAGAGCCACTCACACGGCCATTTCCCTGCCCCACGCTGTCATATCACTCCTCCCCCCCCCCCCCCCACCACCACCACCACCACCTCCTTCCTCGCGCGGCCCCTCACGGTGTAATCAACTCTGCGACCCTGGCCCTGACTGCCTCTGTGTCTCCCCCTCCAGGCCACTTAAGGGAGCGGCCTGCGCGCACCGGCCTGGAAATGCATGGGAGGCGGCTGCGTTGGCAAAAACCTCGCTTCACGACCCAAAAGCCGTGGGTTTTGGCCGAGAGCGTAAGTGCGCTGACTTTTAACGTCAAAACTGGTGTTCGAGTCCCACTACTTTTATTTTTTTATCCTTCTCATTTCCTTGCGTGATGCGGCTTCCAACAGCTGGCGGTCGGCCGGGCTACGACGGGCCGCTCCCCGCTGACCGCCGCGGTCGTCGCCGTCGTCGCCATGCGTCGCCGTGCCTGTCAGGGCGAGCACTGCCGGCCGGCCCAGTGCACGCGGGGGAAATCAATGTCAGCAGCACGGCATGGCGGGGCAAAGCCGCCCGATGCACACCAATTAATTGTGGCCGTTTAAGTTTTTACAAGTTTACTCGGTGGTGTAATGGCGTCCCCTGGGTCAAGCCCGAGTTGTACGTTAAGAGTGAAAGTGGGAGGGGGGGTAGGGAATGGGGAATGGGGCGGCGGTCCAGCCGGCACTAATGCGGAGCGGGCGGGAGCGGGCCTACTGCGAGGGCCCCCACCTGAGGATGGAACTCCGACGCCTCGCTGCCGGGAACAAAGATCATTATCATCCGAATAAATGCCTGGAAGGAAAAGAGGAAAAAAGAAGATTTGAAAGAGGTCGGGATTTGAACCCGCGGCCTTTCGACTCTTGGGACGTGCCTCCAACTGACTGCGCTACGAAGTGTGCCCACCGTAGGTTTGACCGCGGCCGGCGCGCGGGCTCGGTGACGGCACAGGGTGGCATTTGAATGTCGCAGCGTCTCAGCCGCGGGAAGGTCGCAAGTCGCTGGTTTTGGTGCTGCTTGAATATTCAGCAGAGAATGCGTCAGTGGCGGATCCAGAGGCGGCCTTAAGGGGGGGGCAAATTAGGACTTTTTGCCTACCTTTCAGGCGGCTATCTAGGTTCTATGAGGGGGGGCAACCCCCCCCCCCCCTGTATCCGCGCCTAGAATGCGTCATCATTTCTCGTCAGAAATTAATTATTTTCATATTATTATAATTTTTTGCGTGGAGAGAAAGAGAGAGACGACGGAGCAAATCCTTACTTTCCAGCTGGCAGTAAATAAGTTGGCGAGAAAAGGAACGAGAAGGAGAGGAAGCCGCAGATGACGCCGCTGCGGTCACTTGGTCGACGGCCCTTCCTGGGCGAATACGGCACCGCGGTCACGTGCGGCCCGCCGCCCCACCCCACCCCACCGCGCCCCGCCTGCCCCACCCCACCCCACCGCGCCCCGCCACGCCAACCCCCTGCCCGTTTAAGTTGTAGGCTATGGCTCCTACGTGCCGGCCGGGCTGCCTGACGTCTCCGGCGACATATGATGTGTGACAAAGAGCGATCACGAGCGCCACCCTTCCGTCATCGTCGCGGGCCCCGTCGGGGGCGCGCGCCCACGCCGTGTGGAGGGTCTCCAAGTTGTGGCCCGAGGTGATGTTGGGGCCGTAGCCTGTCTGTCTGCCTGCCTCTCCGTCTGTCAGTCTGCCCGCTACGTAATGGTGTTTGTTGCTGCAGTCTTTTCCCGGGGGACGAGGCATGGCGCGGGCTTAGGCGGTGGATTGTGGCGCGGGGGCGGCCAGCCAGCGGCAAGATGACAGGGGGAGGGGGCAATGAAAGGGCTTGGCTCTCGGCTTGCCGGGGACTTGAGGCAGCCTGGCGAATCGACGAGCACAGACGGAGACACCAACGGCAAACTACTGAATGAATAAAATTTTTTTTAAAAAAAATTCAATTTTCTCAATCAAAAGGCGCAGACGACATCCAGACGTACGAACCCACAGTGGCACGGACGAGACGAACAGTGGAGCGCACTGTCGTACGGACAAAACAGGGCCGAGAGTCAAAGACCCCGCCAATCATACAGACATGCTCGAGGACACAATGGTCTGCCAGAAGCTGCACGGAAAAACCATTGACTTTGGCTGGCTTTCAATTGCGGGGCAGGGCGGGGCAGGGCGGGTTAGGGCGGGGTGGGGCGGGGCTGGAGGCCACATCAAAGCGAGGCGGGTGTGAAGATGCGCTGCGGGCTGGCGGCGGGGCGGGCCCGCCCGGACACACCACAGCCTCGACCGCAGCACTCATCGTGTCCCCTCCCGGCCGCCCGACCGCCCGGTCGACACGTCGCCAGCGCGTCGCGTGCCAAGTGTCAACACCGCCGGCCGCGGCCCTCCCTGCTTTTATCACTTCGGTACAGTCCGCGTCCACAAAGGAACAGCATCCCTGCTCGCTCACGCTCATGGCGAGCCATATTCCCCACTAATTAAATGCATGAATCAATTTGGCGGCTCCACCGCCGCGGCGGGGTGGGGGTGGGGTGGGGAGGGGCGGTGATACTCGGAGACGCCCGTGCTTTGCGTCTCGGCACCGCGGTGCCTGGCTGCCTGCCTGGCTGCCTGCCTGGCAGGCGCCGCGGTCCCGTGTGGCGAGAAAGAGAGGGGGAAGGGAGGGGAGGGAGAGAGACAGATAGAGACACAGAGAGAGAGAGAGAGAGAGAGAGAGAGAGAGAGAGAGAGAGAGAGAGAGAGAGAGAGAGAGAGAGAGAGAGAGAGAGAGAGAGAGAGAGAGAGAGAGAGAGGGAGAGAGAGAGAGAGACAGACAGACAGAGACAGAGAGAGGGAGAATAAAAAAAAAGAGCGAGGACGAAACAAACGAATACGAAATTAAGGCGGAGAACAAGGCGTTGCGCGGCGTGTATTTAGCAGATGGCGCACAAACAAGGCGGTGCCGCGGCGCTGCGTCGCCCTGCGTGCACACGATAAGGCGCTGCTGCTTTCGGGGCACCGGCCTCGGCACCAGCCGCTGGCGTCCCAGAGGCGGACCCTTGAAATTCTCAAGGTGTTTCATAAAGGGAAAGTGGGACAGAGAGTGGGGGGGAAGCGGGGGGGAGGGGGGGAGGGGGGCTTAGGCAATCCCTAGCCTTCCTCCCGTCGTCCCGGTGCCAAAGAGGATAACGGCCGGGCTCTAATCCCGGAGGCGCGGCAGACATTCCGCCTGATAGGAGCAGCAGTCGAGCTCGCAGACGGATCGGCGGCCGCTGCGCACAGCCCCGCCTAGGCCGCCCCGGGGCGCCTCCCCATGGAGGGCCGCCATGGTAGCGGGCCGGACGGCGCGGCCGAGTCTCGGTGTGTGATGATTGCCCACCTTGCTTTCGCACCTTTTGTCGCAGACAAACTGATTCACTCCTGGTCCGTCTCGTGTAGGTGCGAGCGATAGAGACAGAGCGACCTTTCTTTCTTCACCTATCGCGCTGTCCCCGGCGCCGGCGCTGGCTGCTTTGAATCCCTGCGGTCCTCTCCTCTCACTCGTGCGCCCCCGTGACCCCGCCGCCCCAGCGCCGTCCCACTGTGCCCCCTCCGTGACCCGACTGCCTTCGCGTCTCGCTCCCTCCGCCGATGCGGCGTGATTGATGCCAGGAAGAAACACAGCTATATCGCTTGGGGAAACGAAGATTCTTTCAGGACAGGCGCGAGTGAGGGGGGAGAGAGAGAGAGAGAGAGAGAGAGAGAGAGAGAGAGAGAGAGAGAGAGAGAGAGAGAGAGAGAGAGAGAGAGAGAGAGAGAAAGAGAAAGAGAGAGAGAAAGGCCGCAGGAGGAAGAAAGAGAGAGAGGGAGATAGAGAGAGAAAGGCCGCAGGAGAAAGAAAGAGAGAGAGAGAGCAGAGGCCCGCGGCTGGCTGTCGACTGCTGCCGCGGTGGCTGCATGGTAAATATTGACGCCCGGAATTCCTTCCATTCCTCACGTCGCCAACGAAAATACGAAAATACACACGTGCCAAATCCGATCCTCGGTGTGCGCAGAAAACACACGCACACGACCTTTCTATGCTTTGTACACTTTTAGATTATTGATTTTTGGTTTTTGGTTTTAATTAATGGTTTTGGGAAAAGTGACCGGTAACCTTTACAAGAATGACAGGACAGCCATGTTATGACGGTGACGCTGAGAACTCCCGAAAATTGAAAACATATTAAATATAGGTAGTGAAATGAAACAAAGGAAAATTAAATTTCAAAAGGCGTCACTATGAGCGCTGTGAAGTGGAACGGAGGGGAATGGCGCACCTGTTAGGGGCTTTGTGCAAAAGCCAGTCCGCAAAGAGACAGCGCGTTGGTACTTACTCTCTAAGAGCGCGCGCGCACGTACGCACGCACGCACGCACGCGCGCACACACACACACACACACACACACACACACACACACACACACACACACACCACGTTTCGGCGACCGGTAAGCATACACCGTCCCCGTTGCTGGTGTATTATTTCCTCTTCCTCCTCCTTGCCCCCCCCCCCTTTCCCTTCCCAGCCTCCTCTGGGCCCGCCCCTTGCCTCGGCCCATTCGTTTGTCCGGTCACCCCTCGCCTCCTTTTTGGCACCGGTTGCGACCGACAAACACAAGGGAGGGCCAGGCGAGGCGCGGCGCTGCCCGGCGCTGCCCGGCGCTGCCCGGCGCTGCCCGGCTGCAGGAGCCAAGTGGGAGCGAAGGGACACACGCGGAGGAGAGCGACTCGCGCGGAAAATTCGAAGAGCGGAACGAAGAGCGGCAACCCCTGTCCGCCCTGGCCGACCTGGAGCTTATTCAGCTTATCGAGAGGCTGACCCACTCACCCACACCCTCTCTCTCTCTCTCTCTCTGTCTCTCTCTCTCTCTCTCTGTCTCTCTCTCTCTCTCTCTCTCTCTGTCTCTCTCTCTCACTGTCTCTCTCTCTCGCGCACACACACACGCACGCACACACACACACACACACACACACACACTCGGGGATTGGGATCCAACAGTCCATGGCAATTTTCCCCTTCCTCCAAGTCTCTGCTTTTTTCCTATAATGTCCTTTTTTCGCCTTGCTGCCACTTTTGTTCCGCAGTGTCCGATTTCTCTGCCCCTTATCGTTTCCTGCAGTGTGCGGGCGTGTCTGTCTGTCTGTCTCTCCGTCTATCTGTCCCTCCGCGTGTTTCCATTCCAGTTTATTGAGGGGCAGTGGCACCGGCCGGCGGAGGCGCAGGGCTGCAGCACGGTGACACTGCAGCTCGTTACCGCCAAGAAGAGCGTCGCTTCGCTCCCCACTCGACGACGCGGCGCCAGTCGTTAGGGCGGGGCGCGGGGTAGGCCGGCCGCCCAGCGCCCAGGTCCGGCCGCTGCCTACCCTGCGATCCACAGGCGCTCCATTGATACATCTCCTCTCACTATGAAGACCTCTGCAGGCCCCAGGGCACCCCAGGGCGAGTGGCGCACCGGGCGGCAAGTCGGGGTGGGGTAGGGTGGGGGGGTGGGGGAACCCGCCCGTACCTACGTGGCCGGAATACGGGGCGCGGGAAGAAAGACAGGACGTAATTTCTTCCCAACTCATTCCCTGTAATGTCTACATTGCATATTGGCGGTGCGCCCGCGCTGTTCACCGCCGTGCTCGGTCCTCGTCGAGGTCCGCTGTGCTCGCGGTGCTCGCACAGGCGCGGATACAGGGGGCGGGGGTCCCCCCCCCCCCCTAGCATTTAGATAACCGCCTGAAAGGTAGGCAAAAAGTGCTGCTTTGCCCCTGTAAGTAGGCAAAAAGTGCTGCTTTGCCCCCCCCCCCAAAGGCTGCCTCTGGATCCGCCACTGTGCTCTCAGGGCAGCGAGGGCTGCGCGCCGCTCGGCGTGCAGTAGTAAGCCCTTTGTTTGCAGTAACCCATTCGAATTCCTGATAGAGTCGGTCCTTCCGAGATGAGTGCGCTGTTCGCTCGGCCGCGCGGCTTTTCCATCCCGTTTATCCTTGAGCTGGATGGCCCCGCAGTGGCATAATACGGGTGACGACACATTCCTCGACCACAGTGTCATTGTCTTTCTGGTAGCCGCACGCTGCTGGCTGCTGGTCATCAGTATCATCATGTTTTGTTTTGTTGCTGTTTGCCTATTTTCCTTTTTTCGCGGTACAACATTCAGCCTGCAAACGCTTCCACCTCTCACCGCCACGCGAGCCGTGCTGTGGTCATATTATTGCGTCACGTGGCTTCGCGCATCCTGTTGACTTTGACGGATGGTTCATCTGTGTGCCGCAAGGGGTGCCTGGAGGGGCCCGTGCGTCCCGGCCTCTCTCTCTCTCTCTCTCTCTCTCTCTCTCTCTCTCTCTCTCTCTCTCTCTCTCTCTCTCTCTCTCTCTCTCTCTCTCTCTCTCTCTCTCTCTCTCTCTCTCTCTCTCTCTCTCTCTCTCTCTCTCTCTCTCTCCACTGGGGCTGCGCCATGCCGAACAACTGCCTAGTTTTAGGGGGCCGGAAATGGTCCCAGCGTTCGCAGCCGGCGCCGCAGCTCACACGCAGTCTCGGGGAGCCCCGCAAAAATGCCGACCTTCTCGAGCATTATATCCTGATTGTGGGGAAAATGGCACTGGCCCCGTGGGTGCGTGAACCCGGGATGCGTCGGCACGATACGCCCCCCCCCTCACACACACACACACACACACACACACACACACAAAGAGTCTCCGGCCGAACTAGCTCTGCACGTGTCTTGCTCGCTGAGCATCTGAAATAATAATTTGCGATGTTGGCAGCCGCGGCGGAAGCCCCGAGGGACCTGGGGACACGGGGAGCAAGACAAATGACGTCGGTTAGGGGGGAAATATAAAAGTATACACACACGACGCGGCCTGAGTGTGCGTGTGCGGTGTATGCCTCCCTTTACGACCTTATTCGTGGGGGGGGGGCGAAAATAAAACAAGCGGCAAACGTGACGCAGCATAATGCCTCGAGGGGTTAGAACACGGTGGATTCATTCTCAAATTGGGGACAAGGGCTCTTGTTTAATGAGCACGGATAATTCGCCGACAGCACGCGTCGGTTGTGTAAACCAAGCGCTCCTTTTTTTTAGAAAAAGAAAAAAAGGGAATGAGCGTGACGCGCGCGGGACGTTTGTTTTTGACACTGGGGAAGAATTAGCTAGAGCATGTAATACAATATCCCGAACGCCGCCATCGAATCCTTTATCTCCTCTCTCTATGTGTCTCTGCCTCTCTCTCTTTCCCTCGCGCACACACACTCTGACGGGTGCCGCGGCCTCGCGCACAGCAGGGAGCGGCGATGGAGCGCTGCTCTCCGACCCATTGCTCTTTCTATGGAAACAACAACACTTTTATAGTCGACATGTCGGACCGGGGCAGCCTCTCCCTCCCTCCCCCTCTCCGATCTCATCCTCAGATATTAGGGCGCTTTCATGCATACCCAGGAGGAGGGGGCGGGGAAGGAGTGGATTTATCCCCTTGCTAAAGCTATCCGACGCGATCTGTGACCCCGGAGGGCGGCCCGTAGCAAGGCCCGCAGTCCCGTACTGCCGGCGTCCCGGCCCTCAGTGGGCCAGAAGACCGATGCGAGCGGTCGAAACTCTAGACGCGTTTTGAACTCCAGAGTCGCTAAGCGGGACTCGACCCGAACGTGTGACCCCTCCAATCGATTCCTCGTTCTGTGGGAAATCAATTAATGGGGTCACACGTTCAGTTCGAGTCCCATTTAGCGACTCTGGAGCTCAAAACGCGTCTAGAGTTTCGGCCGCCTGCACCGGTCTTCTGACCCACTGTGCCTGGCGGTCCGGCCGGCCCCGGGGCCCTGTCTGAGCACTCTGGCGCCGACCTCCTTCATTTCACGGTCCCCGCCGCCCTCACTCGCGGAGACTAACTTTCAAGGTGTTTTGTTTGTCGACGAACTAGATTCTCCCGAGGATATTTCCCGTTTCACCCGGACGGTGTATACCTGGCGAGGTACACCACGCCGCCGCGCCGCGCCACGCCGCATGAGCGGTTTACCAAGTTTGTACTCAAGGCGTGGTGGAGCCTTGGCGAAGCCAGGATGAAGCCAGGGCGAAGCCAGGGCGAAGCCAGGCCGAAGCCAGGCCGAAGCCAGGGGCGGGGGCGTTGAGAGATGAGCACGCTTCCGGGCTGAGGAGGGTCTTGGAGGCGGCGCGCTCCAAACGCGTGCTTGCAGGACGTCGTGTGGCCCTGTGGCCCACTGGCGGCGGCAACCTCGCCGAGTGTGGAACCCGGGGGACGTGCAGCACGGACGGCGCGCCGAAGGCCCGAAGGAGATATAAGAACCCTTGTAGGGCACTGGGCTGCTGCTGGGTGGGGCGGCCGCCCTGGGCCCGGGAGGCGGGGAGGGAGCGGTCGCCAGGCCAACTGCAGTGCAGAGGGTCCCGCAGGTCCGGGGGGAGGAAGTTGCCGCGCGCACGCAACACGACGACGTGGCTTGCGAGTATCAAGGTGCTAGGGGGGGGGGGGGAGAGAGAAGGGGAGAGAGGGAGAGAGAGAGAGAGAGAGAGAGAGAGAGAGAGAGAGAGAGAGAGAGAGAGAGAGAGAGAGAGAGAGAGAGAGAGAGAGAGAGAGAGAGAGAGAGAGAGAGGGAGAGAGACAAAGAGAGATAAATAAATCGGCAGAGGATTGAGGCACCGCCAGCCATAGCCGCGGCCACAGACTGCGCAGACCCCCGCGGCAAGAAAACACCATCAGGAGTGATGAAAAATGAAGAGGGCGGTCGCCTCGTTCAAAGGACGCGACACGGGCTGGCGCCGACCCAACACGCCGTGCACGCCGTGCAACCAACGGCCCACCGCGGTCGCGCGCGCGCGCGTATGGGTGTGTTTGTGTGTGTGTCCAGGGGGGGGGGGCGTAAGTGTGTGTAAGGAGGGGGGGCATTTTCATTTCCCTGGTGTGCATCAGAGGCCGACAGCCGACAGGCGTGTGCTCGTGGGCGCCAAAGTTTTGACTCGCTCCTCTTCCGTTTTGCAGCCCCGTCCCGTTCGGCCCCGCTTTTGTCGCGCCGGGCCAGCCAAGTCAGTCCATCCTGCCTGGCCGCGCACCGCCTTCCCAAAATCACTTTTCCGAAACTTGATCTCGGCCGATTTATGGCGGCGGACATCTCTCATGCGCAGACGCCGCCGCCGCCCCGCCCGCCGGGCCGACTCCGAAACAGTCTGTTTCTACGGTGCCGGACGCGCCACGAGCGCGAGAGAGACGGCGCGACGACAGCGGCTCCGTTCGGGGCCGGCCCGCCTAGGCCCGCCTGCCGCCGGACCCTTGCGAGGGGACCTGCAGGGGATTACGCTACGCGTTACAAATTACGGCCGTGAATCAAAAGTCGAAAGTGGAATATTTGGCAGCCGGAGGTGGCGCTGCGTTGGGCTGCGCTGGGCTGCGCTGGGCTGCGCTGGGCGGGGCAGCGGCGGCGCCGCACGGCAGCGGGGCACTGGCGGGCGGCACGGCCCCGTCCTCGAGCCATCACAATTTTTTCCTGGAGCCGGGCCAATCGAAATTCTCGGCAAAAAGTTCCGCGCCGGCGGACTGCGGGACGAGGGCAGTGCCGCCTGCCCGGGCCTTCACTGTGTGCCTATGGAGCACTGCATGCAGCCCCGCATACAGTGGGTCAGAGGACCGTTGAGGCGGCCAAAATCCCGAAGCGTTTTGAGCTCCAGAGTCGCTAAATGGGACTCGAATCGAACGTGTGACCTCACCAATGGATCCTTGTTTGGAGAGCAATCCATTGGTGGGGTCGCACGTTCGATTCGAGTCCCATTTAGCGACTCTGAACCTCATAACGCGTCTAGAATTTTGGCCACCTCAACGGTCTTCTGACCCACTGTGCCGCGCCGCTCCGTCTGTTTTCCGTTTTTGCTGCCCTGTGGCTGGTCCGGCGGGCAGCGGCAGTCCGCAGCCACACAAATAGTTAATCCAGGACCACGCGGCCACTCCCAGTGTACCGCGCACCTTGCCACGGCAAGGCATTAAAGCCGATTCGTCAAAAGTGCCGTAAAGCCGCGTCTACTCGGGGCGGCTCCCCCCACCCCGCCGCACCGCACCCCTCACCCCACCCCGCCACCCCGCCACCCCGCCGCACCGCACCCCAACCCCAACCCTGCCGACCAGCGAAGCGAATGAAATGAGTATAAGCCACTGCGGGCTCATTCCGTCTCTCTGTCTCGCCCGCACTCATAGGGCGTGCCGTATGGGTGCGACAGAGACAGACCGTCTAGAACTGAGGCAGCCCGGTGCGGCTGAAGGGACGCCGGCCTGACCCACACCAGGGCAGCCAGGGCGCGGGGCCCTCCCCGATGAATAAGTGACTGCATTCACGTTGTCCCTGAAAAGCAGCGTGTTCGCCTTCACGCTGCCCGCCGAGGAGCGTTTCGCAAAACACACTCCAGAAAATAGAGAATCAAATGGTAATCATTATTTGCGCCTGTAAAGGCTCCTGACCAACCAACCCAACAGTGTGCTGCAAAATGACGTCACGCCGCCAAGTACGGCGTCATTAGGGCCCTCGTAATCTTGACGCTCTCTCCCTCACACTCCCTCCCCCGCGTCCGTGACGAGCATCCGTTCCGCCGACCTGCCGATGGAACCAGAATTATTCAGATATTCCTGATTGGCGAATCTCCGTCGCCGATGTCCTAAGTGAACCAATCGGCGGCGCCTAATCGGGGAAGCGAATATTCGAATCATAAAGCCCGCGAATTTTCCTCAACTTTTTTTATTCCTTCCCGTTGTTTTTTCTTTCTTTTTTTTTTCCTTTTCTTTGCTGGCGGCGACGGATCGCCGGCGCCCTGCTGCAGTGGCGCAGGCCGGCCCGCATCGCGCCAGCACATCATCAAGTAACGCCTCACCGCACGCTGAATTTTTCATCTGGCCTGGCGGTCGGCGGTCGTTTAAGCGAAGCACTCTCATATTTTTCACGCGACCGGGCCGGGCCGCGCGACCAGGACCCGACTACTCGGCGTTAATGGGGGCGCGGTGGAGTTACCTTGGCGGCTAGGCTCGACGCGGCCACCTGAGCACGGCGGCGACCTGGCCGCACACCGCCACCACCAAATTAAACGGATGAAATGTGCGGGCGGCGTGGCCGCGGAGGGCGCGAGCAGCGAGGTGCCTGCGGTGCGCGGGGCAGCGGCTGAGGCTGCGGCAGGCCGAGGCCGAGGCCGTCATCGTGGGGCCATTCGCGGCCGCGGCCGCGGCCCCGCGCGCCGCCGCGTTAAAGCCAGGCCGCCGTAAACGAAATGGCAAATTTGGCGGGTCATCTCGACTAAGCGTTGGCGGCGTCCCCGGGGGAGAGCGGAACGGCCGCGTCGCGCCGATAGCAGCGAGCAGCGGCCGCGGATTGAAATGTTGTTCCAGACTCGGTCGCCACCATCCGACGCCGCGCCCACTCGCCGGTATTCCGCTCTCTGGCGCTGTCAGAGTGAGACATTCGCGAGTGTCGTTTTGCCAATTTCAGGGTGACAGTGGCAAAAATCTCAGAGTATGCTGCGTGACACTCCGAATTTCCTACGTGTCACTCCAGCAAAATTCCAGCCAGCTCTGCGCGGGCGCGGGCGCGGGCCAATAATATCCGAAGAGCATGTCGCCGACAGAGAGAGAGAGAGAGAGAGAGAGAGAGAGAGAGAGAGAGAGAGAGAGAGAGAGAGAGAGAGAGAGAGAGAGAGAGAGAGAGAGAGAGAGAGAGAGAGAGAAAGCGTGGGAGATCCACATGGGACATGGGACCGACCGCGAGCCCCACACTAGTCGGTTGGCTCGGCGGCGAAAATAACACTCTCTCGGGCGGCGCGGCCTGCAGACATCTCGAACGCTCTCCGCGCAGCGCTCTCCACTACAAATCTGCATTGTAGATTGCCTGCCGCTGAGACGCACCGTTGCCGCTCCTTATTCATTCGATCTTTCCCCCCTCCCCCCCACCCCCTTCCCCTCCGCCCCCGCGCATCCCAAATCCAATCCGTCGCTGGGAAAGCCGCGCGACGCTCCTTCTCCGTTTGCTTTGAGTGTTCTGGTGGCTGTGACTCACCCCATTGGCTTCGTTACGCAAACCAGCCCGCTGATGCGCCCTCACCCACCCCCGTGGATGTGATAGCAAGTCGTAGGCGGGCTACCCTTTAAAAATAATGAAGTTACTGGACTGCTGACAGAAAATCACAACAGATAATTGTTACCGCGGCCACGGCGGGCTTTCAGTTTTCTGAGCAAATGCGATTACCACTGGACCAAGGGGGAAACAACTCGAAATTTTTGTGTACGTTTTTCAAAATTTCTTGAAATTTTTTGAATTTTTTGAAATTTTTGGTGTTTGGATATGGGAAACGGTGTTCCCCGGCGCTGGCGATCGTGTTTAACTAAAAATAAATTTAAAAAACTGAACTCTACACCCCCTCCCACTTCGGTGTTCGGGATGGGAACCGGTGCTATCAGGTAACTAGGTAACTGGGGTTAATCCTGTCGGCAACTTCGATATCGTACGCCGGGGGACCCAGTAGGACCCGAGCCGCTCCCCACGGCTCAAACATGGGCAGAGTAGAGTAAGGCAGAGACGATAGAGATACAGAGAAAGAAAGAAAGAAAGAAAGAAAGAAAGAAAGAAAGAAAGAAAGAAAGAAAGAAAGAAAGAAAGAAAGAAAGAAAGAAAGAAAGAAAGAGTAGTTTTTGGGAGCTTTTGTTTGCGCGGGGTGGTCGGTACCCAAAGTGGTACACCCGCTGTCCGGCGCTCCCAGACCCGAACATGCAGTCAGTGGGCCAGCTTCGAAGGACTTATCAACTCCATCCGACGAATCGGAATGGACCCACTCGCGACCAATTCCGAATGGCTGGCTCGATCGGGGATCGAACCAGTGCCGAGGCCAATCCGCCGAAGCGGACTGCTCTTTAAACACCCGGGTGTAATGGCCTGGCATAGACGACCTAGACCACTACACCACCCTGACTTGCACGTCTGCCGAGTGTTGGACGACGGGTTTCAGTCGCAGTGGGAGGAAGCCAGTCGAATAATGAAAGGCATTAATGGGATTCGATCCCCGAACCACTGTCGGGGTCGGACGCCTTTACGCTCTCAGCCACCACGGCTCATGTTTGAAGCCGATTGAAGCGGGCTCTTTACGTGACAATGAGCAGCGATCAGAGAAAAAAGTTGTGAAGTAATAAGATTTGAACCGCCGATCCTCGTACCGGGAAACCGACGCATCGACACGTCCAGCCACCACGGCAGATGATGGGCCTCGGGCATTGCTGTGCCTTTGAAGCACACTGAGGGACGGAAGTGAAAAATAATTAATATTGGGTCGGTCCTGGAAAGACAATTTCGTGATTTTTTACGATAAATCTTCAAAAATTTAAATTTTCAATGAAACTTTTCAAAATTTTTTTAAAAAAATTTAAATTTAATTTTTGGTGTACATGCTTTTGGCCAGTTATTTCCCCCTCGCACTGGACTGATTGGTCGACCATTTGACATTGTGCCCAACGTTGTCGTTAGACCCGACCCCCTCATCTATGACTGTCAATAACCATGACGACCAACAAAATAAAAGACCCATCTATGATTTCGTACTAAATTAAGTGACGGATGTCCTCGCACTGCTGTCAGTTTACTGCGGCCGTTCCCCCTCCCCTTTTTCACTCCCTTCACACACCGGAAGATGGATGCGATAGTACGGCCTGCCTGGCGCCGCCAAATGTATCGGACGGAATGGGCCCCGCCCTGGCGTCCCCGCCCTGGACCCCGTCCCCTATCTCTTCCTCTTTCGATTTAATCCATCGGCAATCCGAATGAGCAAGACAGACGGCGAGACGCAGTGGCTGCGTACGGCCCGCAATCAGGGCACCAGTGCCACTTTCTCTCTCCCTCTCTCTCTCTCTCTCTCTCTCTCTCTCTCTCTCTCTCTCTCTCTCTCTCTCTCTCTCTCTCTCTCTCTCTCTCTCTCTCTCTCTCTCTCTCTCTGTCTCTCTCTCTCTCTCTATGTCTCTCTTTCTCTCTCTCTCACACACACACACACACACGTTACACTCGGCGCCTGCAGTGCTTTTTAATTAGAAGTGCGCCAAAGGCCTGCTTTGGCCGCGGCGCGGCGGAGAAAGCGTGAAAAAGCTGCTCGCTGATGGAAACTGATGATGCGCACTTTAAAGGCCCCGAAAGCCCCTCAGGCTTCGAAAGCACGCGTCCCCCTCAGGCGAAGCCAATTACGCAAACGCAGCGATTGTATCTCTCGCCCAATTTAGTTTTCAAACTTTTGCTTTTTCGCTGAATCGATGTTGTTTTGATAGGAGCGGTTTTCGGGAGGGTAGTGGCTTGTCAGTGCCCCCATTATTATTTTTTTCTATTTTTCTTTGAGCTGTTGTTCGCGCGATCGTGTGAAGAAAAAAACGCGTATGCGCTCTCGGCTTTTGGACAAATAAAAAGACAAATAAATTAATCGCCTTTACAGCTTTTCGTTTTGTTTTTCCCTCTACGGGTGCCCTGTGGTGCCCTCCGCCGCGCGTCGTGTTCTGTTTTTGATTACCCAACCCACATGGCGCGGCCCTGCACGCACAAGCACATTGCATATGACGTTCCCAGAATAGCTAATTAATTGCGATTTGCTGCGAACCGCGATAACAATGGCACCGCTTCGCAGCAGTCCGCTTCGGCCGAGGGGGTAAACACTTCAAGAAATCGTGTACAGACTACTCGGTATTACGTTGTATTACGGTGGTATTACACGATTGAAATGCTAAATTTTGCCACATTTGACCCTAAAATGGTATTACAAATACGTGTATAACGCGTAATACACGGCTTTTTTTTGTACAGGGCATTACGAAAGTGTCCACCCCCTCGGCTTCGGCCATGCGGACGACCTGCCTTGTGTCCGTCATGTTCTGCTGCTGTTTGCAAACGCCGCCGCCTCCCCTGCCGTCTGATTCCGAGCACTGCTTCCGTCGCTCTGTCTCTCTCACACTCATGGGGCGGTCCGTAGGGGTGCGAGAGAGACAGAGCGACGAAGCAGTGTGTGGAATCAGACGGCTGGCGAGGCGAGGCAGGCCGGGCGGCGGTCCGCTCCGACGGACGAGGCTGCGGAGCGGCGCTTTATGTGATCTGCAATAATCCGGAGGCGCTTGGACCTTGGGACGCTGCCAGCCGAGGCAGCCGAGCCCACGGCCAGGTTCCTCCTCATCGGCCCATTCGCAGTCCGACCGCGTCGGGGGACTCGGCTCGGCTCGGCCCCACGACGCCCTGCCCGACGCCCTGCCCGACGACGCCATGGTCAGATCCGGCCGGGGGAGAGAAACTCCGCACCCCGGATTCGTGTTGCGGGGCGGGCCCGGATATGGCAGTCGGCTCTGCCAAAGCTAGACCGAGCGATTCGGCGCGGCAAAGATAAAAGTCGACGTTTCGCTCGCTTCAGCAACTTGAGCGATTATCGTGGGGCGTTAATCGCTTCGCAAGGAAGGGGAGGAGGGAGCGGTGGGAGCGACAAGCTGGACTAACACGACGACTCTAGTCGGTACAGACTCGAAAAATTGACCGATAAATTTTTCAGTTTGGTGGATTTGAACTCAGGACTCCTCCGTTCGGAGTCCGCGACTCGGTCCGCAGGGCGCCTGCAGAGTGGACCAGCCCGCTCGGCGCGCCAGCACGGCGAGTTGCCTAACCACCCGTCCGCAGGCGCTCCTCCGCTGACAAACAACAGCGTGCTCCGTGTCTCTCTCGCGGCCACACGCGGAACGCGCCATCGGTGCGAGAGAGACAGAGCGTACCAATGACTCATTCTTTGGCCGGCCCCGCCGTTCCTTGGCAAGGGCTGCGCTCTCGCCGGGCCGACGATGTCGCATTCAGGCGGAGCGAGAGAGACACGCGGCGACGTGTGTGTGAGTGTGTGCGTGCGCCAGGCGGCCTAGTCCTGCGCTGGGTGCGAGGCTGGGTGCTGTGGATATAATGCCGCTCATTTAGCGCCGTGGGTTCCTGTAAGTTTGGCTCGTCAGTGTCAGGCCTCGGCTCAGAGCCCGGCCCGCCCGGCCCGCCCAGCCCGCCCCGCCCAGCCCGCCCAGCCCGGCCCGCCCCGCCCAGCCCGCCCCGCCCGGCCCGCCCGCCCCGCCCAGCCCGGCCCGCCCAGCCCGCCCCGCCCAGCCCGCCCCGCCCAGCCCGCCCCGCCCAGCCCGCCCGGCCCGCCCGCCCCGCCCAGCCCGCCCCGCCCAGCCCGCCCGGCCCGCCCCGCCCAGCCCGGCCCGCCCAGCCCGCCCCGCCCAGCCCGCCCCCGCCCAGCCCGCCCCGCCCAGCCCGCCCGGCCCGCCCCGCCCAGCCCGCCCCGCCCAGCCCGCCCGGCCCGCCCCGCCCAGCCCGCCCCGCCCGGCCCGCCCAGCCCGCCCCACCCAGCGCCCCTCGCAGCAGACTCAGCGGCAGGGCCGGCGGCTGAAGCTTTGTCCGGCGCGGCGTGGCGGCCGTGCCCGTCCCGCGCCGCGGGGAGGACGGGGTGCTCTGCGTGGGACCGCATAAACAGTGCAGCATGCGTGGCGCTGTCACCAAATGACGGCCTCCTTGATGACGATGACGAGGTGCAGTGCGTCGCACAGTGGGGTGGGAGTGGGCCACGTCGCGGGGACCCAGGTCCCGACCGCCGGCGATGGGTTCCATCCCGTTCACTCCACTTTAATTATTATTATTTTTTTTTTTTTTTTTTGGCCCACTACGAGGTTAAAGTTTTGGCTAATTGGCGCTCGCGGGTCGCGCTACAGCACGCTAAAGCGGCGTTGTTTCGGGCCCCGATGGGCCGATAGCCTAAGCGAGCGTCAGCGTGCCGGTCAATTTAAAAGGTGTTTACGCGAGGCGGCGGCGCGGCGCCTCGCCGTGCGATGCCTATGCAAGCGGGGGGTGGCTGGCCCTCCTGGCTCCGCCCCTTGAACACATTATCGGCAGGGCTTCCTTCCCGATCGCAGCTGGTTCCGTGATGTGCCGTGCATCGTAAAGGAGCCTGCAGGAGAGAGAATGAGAGAATGAGAGAATGAGAGAGAGAGAGAGAGAGAGAGAGAGAGAGAGAGAGAGAGAGAGAGAGAGAGAGAGAGAGAGAGAGAGAGAGAGAGAGAGAGAGAGAGAGAGAGAGAGAGAGAGAGAGAGAGACGCCACTCGTTTTTCGTTTCCGGTTTTCGCGCGTCGCTCCCACCCGCTATCGCCCCGCCTCGCGGAAAAGTGGATGCGGTGTGACGCGGACCCTCTGCTCCGCGCTCCTCACCTATATTTTTTGCGGTGTGTGGAATTCGATTCGCATTTGCTTGTCGATCCCCAGCGGACTTCGGGGGCGTCGCGATGTCGCCTCCACCCGCTGGGCCCGCTCTGCTGCTGGTGGTGGCCGCGGTGCGACCTGCTTAATCCCCTTGAACCAGCGGGTGGAAACTCGTACGGCGCGGCTGATGCTGAGATCCGTGCGGCTCGCCACGGCCCGGCCGGCCCGGCGGCGGGCCGGTGGTGGCCGAAATCGAGCTGCCGCCGCTTCTATTATTGCTCAGAAAACCCCTAAAACTTCGACTTTTGAAGACCCCATGTACTCTAAGCAATAGTTTAAGAACCAAGGAATCGCCCTGTCACATTCGTTTTTACCAATACGTGCGTTAAATCGGTTAACTTTGTCGAGGCGTGTTACGGAGGAGCCCATAAATCCCCGCCGCCGTACCTATTTTATTTTTATTTAGGCATTTCCGTTGCTCTGACACTTATAGTGTAAGCGAGGCAAATTTTCCTTGCACTTTTCTCTATCCGATGCAATACGCGGGTGTTCAAAAAGACAATCCTGAAAGAAATGCGAATACCTAAAAGATGCGGCGGCGAAATAGCCGTTTTCCGCAACGTTCATTTCCCGCACGGAATATAATTTCATCTTTTATTTTATCCAATCCCAACACCTCCTAAGCACAGCGAAATTTCATACCGATTCTTTTTCTGTTTTCGGATTTGACATTCGTGCAAGGACTGCTGAGATCGAAGCGAAGTAAGATAAACATGTAGAGGTTAGTCTCGGAGCTCACGTCAACATAACCTCTGCATGTTTATCTTACTTCGCTTCGATCTCAGCAGTCCCTTGCACGAATGTCAAATCCGAAAAACAGAAAAAGAATCGGTATGAAATTTCGCTGTGCTTAGGAGGTGTTGGGATTGGATAAAATAAAAGATGAAATTATATTCCGTGCGGGAAATGAACGTTGCGGAAAACGGCTATTTCGCCGCCGCATCTTTTAGGTATTCGCATTTCTTTCAGGATTGTCTTTTTGAACACCCGCGTATTGCATCGGATAGAGAAAAGTGCAAGGAAAATTTGCCTCGCTTACACTATAAGTGTCAGAGCAACGGAAATGCCTAAATAAAAATAAAATAGGTACGGCGGCGGGGATTTATGGGCTCCTCCGTAACACGCCTCGACAAAGTTAACCGATTTAACGCACGTATTGGTAAAAACGAATGTGACAGGGCGATTCCTTGGTTCTTAAACTATTGCTTAGAGTACATGGGGTCTTCAAAAGTCGAAGTTTTAGGGGTTTTCTGAGCAATAATAGAAGCGGCGGCAGCTCGATTTCGGCCACCACCGGCCCGCCGCCGGGCCGGCCGGGCCGTGGCGAGCCGCACGGATCTCAGTATCAGCCGCGCCGTACGAGTTTCCACCCGCTGCTTGAACCCGCCTCGGGGACCGCCGCTACACGCCGGCAGGGACCGCCGCCCGCCGCCTCACAGTGGGCCGGAAAACCGTGGAGGCGGCCAAAACTCCAGACGCGTTTTGAGCTCCAGAGTCACCAAATGGGACTCGAATTGAACGTGTGACCCCACCAACGGATTCGTGGTTCGGAGAGCAATCCATTGGTGGGATCATACGTTCAATTCGAGTCCCATTTAGCGACTCTGGAGCTCGAAACGCTTCTGGAGTTTTGGCCGCCTCAACGGTCTTCTGGCCCACTGTGCCCCTGGGGGGCACTGAAGCAGTGCACGTGTGCGGGGGGGGGGGGCAGGCAAGCTGCTGCACTCTACCCCTCACAATCGCCACGACAAAAGCAAAGGCCCCCGCGGGGGCGCAAGATGCGCAGACATCTAGATCGGCGTGGAGCCAGAGCGAGGCGCGGGGCGTGGCCTGGCGGGGCGACACTACAGCCCTGCGCCACGGCCAGGCCATAAGGTGCCTGTTTGCGAGCTCGTACGCTATTTGTTTTATTTTCGCGTGGGCTATCTCGACCCCGCTTAGCCGCTCGGGCTCCTTTGTGCGACCCGTATGAGCACGCCAGGGTTGATGGTCCACGCCACCACGGCCTCGGCCACCAGCCTCGGCCACCAGCCTCGGCCACCAGCCTCGGCCACCAGCCTCGGCCACCAGCCTCGCACCTGTGCGGTGAGAACGCGGTGCGCCCACGCCCCGCCCCGGCAGTCTAAAGGGAATTGGTAATGCATGCTTCGGTGTTTCGGCACCTTTGCGCTGCTGCAGGCGGTCCCGGGTCCTGTGGGAGAAAACGGACCAAAGCGTCAAAGAGAAAAAGCGAGTCGCGCGAGTCGCCCTTTTTCAACCCAAGTTTCATCGCATAAAAAAATTAGCGCGGTTTTTTTTTGTTTTTTTTTGTTTGCATCGCGACGGTGTACCTGAGCCTTTGAATTCATTCCCTGGAGGACTGACACGGCTTTGAGTTACCGGGTCGTTTTGCGGAAACTTTTCAAAACGGGGAGATAAAGCGAAAAGGAGCAGCGAGGCCGTGGCGCGGAGACGACGGCGATAAGAGGTGAAATGTATCTCGCAGTTGTTGTCGGGGAAAGTGAAATCACGACTAAGTGGAGGGGAGCAAGGAATTAAGCGTCGCTTCCGGCAGTTAATCAAGGGGCTTTGCTTTGCGGAGCACTGAAATCGAGCCAACGTCTCGCAGCCCTGCGCAGGACAGTCGGCGAAAGTCTTGGCGCGGCGCGGCTCGCCTCACAGTGGGTCAGAAGACCGTTGAGGCGGCCTAAATCCCGGACGCGTTTTGAGCTCCAGAGTCGCTAAATGGGACTCGGATGGAACGTGTGACCCCACTAATGGATTGCTCTCCGAACGACGAATCCATTGGTGGGGTCACACGTTCGATTCGAGCCACATTTAGCGACTCTAGAGCTCAAAACGCGTCTAGAATTTTGGCCGCCTCAACGGTCTTCTAACCCACTGAGCGCCTCGCCACCAACAAACTCCGCGCCGCGCTGCAGCAAGCCAACCGTTACAACGACTGTTCGGTGTTCCAGGTGGTCGCAGGGCCTGCTGTTCCACCAGGCGGTGGTGGACGGCTGCCGGGCGGCCATCCTCCTGCCGCTCGGCATCAGCATCTACTACTGCCAGCCCGTGCAGAAGTGCTCCCTGGTGGAGACGGCCTTCCTCCTGCTCGTCACCGTCTCCCACCGTCAACATGCTCACCACCGTCCTCAACGACTCGCCCGTCTTCCCCAACGACGAGGACGACGAGATGACGGACCTCACGGCCCCGCTGCTCATGGACTCGCCGCAGGTAGAGATTCGGCGTCGCCAGAAATATTTCCGGGAAGATTGGATATATTTCCGAAATATTTCGGAAATGTTTTCCGAGGGCCTTGAAAGATTGGAAAAATTGGAAATATTGTGTGTTAAGTGCAACATGACCTGAAAGTAATTTACACATATTTACCACCGTTTGATCGCTTATTTCAGCTTTAAAGAGCCCAAATTTATCCTAAGTTGTCCGTCAGGTGGAGTTTTTAGCCATGAGGAACAACTTTCCCTGCCAATTTTTGACGTAAGAACTCCGAAATAGGCCGATTGGAAAATATTTCCAATCTTTCCTTATTTTTCCGAAATATTTCAGAAATATTCCAAAAATACTTCCGTTATTTTAGTTTTTCCGGAAAAATAGAAACTCTAGCCGCAGGTGAGTCTCTCGCACGAGCTCTCGCACTCACGGCGTTCCGCAGGGGTGCGAGAAAGACAGAGCGACATCCCTGTTGCAGTGCGTCCTGTTCGGCGTGTTCATGATCTGGTTCGCGTCCATCACCATCAACCTGGGCCCCACGTTCCTGAGCGGCGCGCTGGCCGCCAACTCGGAGGCGGGCCACAACGCGCCGTCCTGCCCGCTGGTGCACGGCCCGCTGCGGCACTACGTGCTCAACCTGCTGTGGATCATCATCAACGTCATCTGCGTGGGGCTCACCCTGTTCCACCTGCACAAGGTGAGTGCGCGTCGCCCTGGCGTGGCGTCCCCGGCCGCCACTGTGCATGGTTAAAGTGCCACCTTGAAATCCAAGGGGATGCCTTGTTTGAGTGAATTTTCAAAGTTGTCCAAAATGAAATCACTTTTCAGAAATAGATTCGTCCAGACAAAACAAACAAAAAATGCCAACACATGTCATAGGTTTGGATGGGAATATAAAAAAGTTCTTAAACTTCAAAATTTTTAAAATAGCCAAAAAGGCCAACTCAGTACTTTTGAAGTTAAATAACTTTTAAATTTGCCATCCAAACTTATGACTTATGTTGACATTTTTTGTTTGTCTTGTCGAGACAAAATCCATTTCTGTAAAGTGATGTAAGTTTGGACACCTTTGAAAATTCACTTAAAACCCCTTGGTAAGTAAAACAAGGCATCCCCTTGGATTTCAAGGCGGCACTTTCACCGTGTTGCTCACCGTGCTCTCTGCCGCAGCTCCACCGGGACCTCACCAAGGCCAACGTGGAGGCCGTGCGGGTGGCCGGCCTCGTCACCACCCTGGTCAGCGTGACGGGCGGCGGCGGCGGCCCTCGGCGGGCTGACCGGCCCGACGAGTCAAGGAGGAACCCCCGCGGGTAAGGACCTCTGGACACGGTACGACCGAGTCCTGGTATTCCCAGGTCTGATACGCCTCGGTTTGGGTCAGCGGACCCGGTTCCAGGACCGTCCTTGGACTTTGGCGATATTCCCAGGACGGTCCTGGAACTGGGTCCATTCTCGCGTCCGAGTGCCCGTTTTCCAGGACCTACCTGCGAGAACGGTGTGGTTGCGTCCTCGGCAAAACAACACATGGTACAAACAACGGAATCATATACGCCACTCTCTTAAAAATTTGGTTAAAAACAATAAATTAAAAAAATGGAACCCTTTGACCCTTCCCCCCTCCCCCCCCGCAATGGGGTTCGAGCCGCCTGCTAAACTTCAGTGTTCGGATGGGAACCGGTGTACCCAGGGCCCTGGCAATCGTGTTTAAAATAAAAATATTTTTTAAAAAAATGTAACTCTACACCCCTTTCCCCAGTCTTAAGGGAGGCCTCCTGGTTTACTTCGGTGTTCGGGATGGGAACCGGTGCTATCAGGTACCTGGGGTTAATCCCGTCGGCGACATCCCATTCTACGCCGGGAGACCCAGTAGGACCCGAGCCGCTGACACGGCTCACACATGGGTGGTTTGTAGAGTAAGGCAGAGACGATAGAGAGACACAGGGAAAAAGAGTAGTTTTGGGAGCTTTTTGTTTGCGCGGGGTGGTCCGACGTTTATGAAACCGGGTCCGCTGACTCAAAACCGAGACCTGGGAAAACCAGGACTCGGTCCTACCGTGGACGGGGCAGCGGGGGCCGCATCAATCATGCTTCGGACGGCGGGGCGTCGGTGCCTGTAATCCACTGCCCGGGACACATTACCGCTCTCTATGTTGTCGCGCCCGACGTGGCCGGCCAGATGCTAAAGTGGTCCCAACTTTTAAGTACCCCCAACTTGGCTCATTTTCTGTAGGCGTCATCGTGTCACGCTGCGTGGCGGCCTTATCCAGCCTCATCCCCTCTGCCTGGACGCAGCCGGGCGGCGATGTGGGTGGAGAAAACTTGATTGGAGGGCCCGCGGGGCAGCAGTTAAAGTTAAATTTAATCTTTAAAAAAAAAAAAAAAAAAAAAAAAAAACCACTACCAGCATTACGACTTGAACCACCGACTTTCGAATAGAATTTTCTGTGCTAACCAGCAGACTCTGGATTATACCCCGCATGCTGTTTTTTTTTGGTAAAATTTGTTTATTGTCAAAGATAAAAGCAGGGCACATTACACTGTTGTTTTTGTACAGCATTTTTTTTTCCTTCCGTTTAATGGTGACCCTACTTTTGCTTACCACTGATGCCTACATTGAGCTTATTACATTTTAATTGCCTTTTGGCTTTTGGCAATTTAACAGTTTTTGACAATAATTTTACAGTACATTTTAGGGAACAGTGAAAAGATTTTTTTTTATTATTATTTTTTAATACGAACAAGAACAAAAAGCAATATATATATGGAAGCCCGGCCCCTCAGACAGTCAGTCTCTCTAGGACCGCGGTAGAGGAAGGGTGAGTCCTTGATCATCTATGACAGCCAGTGTTAGGCCTAGGGACCAGTGTGACAATAAACCACCGAATTGCATTGAACATAGTCTCTGTATCGAAGTCCCATACCAAAACAACGCTCATGATTCTCCAGAGTGCCTACCCCTCCCCTACCGCGTCCATGCACAGATAGCTCATCTCCCCGACCTGGGACTGGCACCGAATCCCGCTCGCGGCCAACTTTTTTTCCATCCCCCGCGGCTAGAGTTTACACAGCACTCTTGCCGCAGCCCGGCGGCGCGCTGGACGAGCACCGGCGCATGCGCAACTACCTGAAGCGCATGGAGCGCGAGGGCGTGCAGGCGCGTCAAGATGTTCCTGGTCATCACCGGCGCCTACGTGCTGTTCTGGGGGCCACTATTCTTCGTCACGCTGGTGCACCACCCGCTCATCGTCAGCCCCATGGGCTATGAGGTGAGTTGCCACCGCGGCAAACTCGAAGCGTAAAGGACAAAGAGAGAACAAATCTGGCCAGAGGTGGGGGTGGGGGTGTTTTTTTTTTAGGTGGGGTCGGCACGGCACTGTAATGACTCTCCAAATGAAATGCCCCCCCTTGCATTAAGCCCCAAGTGTCACTTGCAACTTACGGCACGACCGGCCCGGAATCCATCTTCATTATTAGATAAGTTTTGCGGCACCAACTTAGGCCGGGAGGCTCAGCCAGGCCGCCAGCTATGCCTGGCCGCCAGCTATGCGTGGCCGCTATGCCTGGCCGCCAGCTATGCGTGGCCGCTATGCCTGGCCGCCAGCTCTGCCTGGACGCCAGCTCGGAGTGAAGGGAGCGCCGCCCTGCCTAGTCGAGCTCCTCAGAATAAAATCTGACGCCAAGGGCGCTAATGAACGAAGCATTCGCCGCCTGCAGGCTCGCGCTGTCTCTCTCGGGCGTGCCGGGTGGGCGCGGGAGAGCGCTGCAGTGGACAGCCTAATGAACGCAGCCTTGCCTGACCTTGCTCGTCCTACTGGTCTCGCAGATAACCCTGCACGTGGCCTACGTGCACGCCTTCGTGAACCCCACGCTGTTCCTGGTGCTGCACCGCGGGCTGCGAGGCGCCGCGCATCTGACTTGTGCTGCGGCTGCTGCCTGTTTCTGGCGGACTGGATCCTGGGCGCGGCCGGCGTGGACCGGCCTCACAGCGGCTACGCGCCCCACCGCAGCCGCCGCAGCCGCCACCCCCGTGGCCGCGGACGGCGAGAGGCCCTCGCCGACGGGCTCCGTGGACCTGCCGCCGCCGCCGCACCCGCCCGCCAGCTCCGTCAGCGAGATCTCCCTGCTGAAGCAGAAGAGCTCCTCCACGACGGACGTTGGCGTCATGACGCAGCCCATAGTGCCCATCGACCACCCCATCCTGACGGCGAACGCCCAGAGCCTGGTAAATGGCACCTATATGTGAGTAAACCACACACTCACACACACCTGCCTGTCCTATGCGAGCGCCTGACTGCCTCTGTGCCTTTGAGTCCACGGACGGACAAGTTCGATGACGACCCGCTCCCAAGAGTCGCGTCGTCGCTCTGTCTCTCTCTCTCGCGCGCCACTACGGGCCGCCCCATGTGTGCGACAGGGACCGCGTCCTCGCCGACGTCATTTTTTGTTCCTTTCGCCGCGTCTGCCTTATCCGTCCTCGCAACCCTCGCCACCCTCGCCGCCTAGCAGCAGTGCATGTGTGTGTGCGTGTGTGTGTCTGCTCTGCAAGTCTAAACTGTTTCTCTATTTTTGTTCATCTTCCTTTGTATTACTGCTGGTTGTTTGAAGACTCTGCTTCATGTTCCTAATGCCCCACTTTCCTCAAGCTTCCAGCCCGATGGCTGCCCTGCTC